>JACEFZ010003022.1:0-32618 GCA_014155875.1 Cepaea nemoralis | reverse complement strand
AAAAGGGGAAAAGGAAAAACACATTTTGACTGACCCCCCACCAAGTTCCAAATTTCCCATGACATCAGATGGTACGGGCAGGAAAAATGTTTGAACTGACCAGTGGGGGTAGTGGCAAAGGCAACAAACCATAAGCAAAGGGGGGCACAGGGGAGATGAAGTTGTAAAATAATAATGATGATATCAATGATACTTATAAAAATTAATGATACTAAGTATAATAAGGTAAATACTGAATACAAAGAAAAAGGGGAAATCTTTACATTTTTGTTTCCCTCGCTACCCTCCTACCAATTGGTTCCACTCCACCAATGCTCTCATGACCACACTTAATGATGGCACAGGCAGGATAAATGTTTGAACCAATCAGTGGGGGTAGTAGCAAAGGAAACAAACCATAAGCAAAGGGGGCACAGGGGAGATGAAGTTGTAAATTAATAATGATGATATCAATAATACTTGTAACATTAATGATACTATGGATAATAAGGTAAATACTGAATACAAAGAAAAGGGGAAATCTTTACATTTTCTTCTTACAACAATCTTTATCCCAATAACTAAATAGGGCAATCGGAAACTACTGAACGTAAACTAACCAAGATATCACGAAAACCCAATACATGCTGGGATGACTGTATAGATGTCGAAGAGAAATAAAAAGATGAGTTAGAAAATTTTCACATATTTAAAATAGATGCATTATTTTTATGAAAACTTTGAAAATGCCTTAAAGATTTTACCAGTATATATTATAACGCATATGCCCGTAGATAACTGTAGAGAAAAAGTCCACCTATTTGAGAAATGTGCAACAATTAGTTTAATTACATATATAGCAATGCTATTAAAAGTTATGTCCCTTGATATAACTGTTCTTAAGTTAAGTCCCCTTGCTATATATAAATTATAATATAATTACAAAATTAAATTTTATTACGTAAATAACTGTTTATAAACTAACAAACTATGCCAGTTGGCAGCACGGGAGTGAGAAGAACACGTGTAGAAAATTCATCTCAATAAGATAGACCGTTCGCGAACGCATAAATAACATACATACAGACAGACAGACAGACATACATTGTATTTTATATAATATATATATATATATATAATATATATATATTATATATATATATATATATATATATATATAATATATATATATATATATATATATAAATGGTATGGGGAGTCTTCGCGGCGAAGTGGTCAAGCCGTCTGGCTTGGGCTCTGAAGGTTGTGGGTTCGATTCTGGGCCGCGTCCTTCAGTTCACAAGTGTATTTTTTCTGAGACTCCTGGAGGTCGTCGCTGGTGCTACAGAGTTCGTGCTTTGTGCAATGCTTTCCGTGCTGCAGAATGAGACTGGGCCATATGGAATAAAATCCCGGTGCAACGAAATTGACCCTGTCGACTTTTAAGCGACTCTTTTAAAGCAACTTTTTGATTGGATTTGCAGCTATGTTTTATATGGTATGAGGTGGCCAGTACTATGCCAATCCTCCTTAGTCAATCCATACGACAAGGCAGATGGATCTGTGTAGATCAACGGCTTGGAAAGTGATACAGCAGAGTATGTGGCACACATGTGTTCAGGACACCATAGTGGACATGTCTGACCATTGTGGAAGAGATAAGGACCTCACTATACAATACCCCAAAGACAGCAATGGAAATAAAACAAAAGAAAGCAGCAATATGGGTAACTTTTGACCCCCACCCCCTGGAGAGGGAGGGGCCTGTTGTAAATATACTCAGGGAAGAGACAACTTTAGTGAATTATTTGATGTGTTAGAAAAACTGGGAATGAAAAGAGTTGATGAAAGAAATTAAAAAAGAGGCAAGTGAAATGTTTTGGTCAAATTAAAAGATATAGCACTCTTATAAAACCTATACTGGAGGGTAAGGTTGAAGGCAGGTGAGAAAGAGGTAGACAATGATACAAGTGGGAAGATAACATCAAGAGATGGACGAACAGCAGTCTGACAGAATGTACAATCATGGCGAGAGACAGACAGTGTTGGAGATCCACTGCACCCAACCTTCATAGTGGATATGGCACCTGATTGATTGATTGATTGACTGATTGATTGATTGATTACTGATTGATTGATTGATTGATTGATTGATTGATTGATTGATTGATTGGTGACATGCATGGTAGGTTACAGAGTTTCAATTCTTTGCTTCCTTTAAGGGCCCTGGTATCACACAGGAGAAGAGAATTAATCCACTTCAGAAAATGGGCGGACTGAACAAATCAGCCTGGAAGCGTAGTCTGCCTATGGGTGGAGGGATCCAGAGAAATCAGAAGATGTTGGTTTTGGTGGCAGAGAACTAGAAAGCAAAAATCTATTCATCATAATGGATGCTATACAGCAGACAGAGACTAATATGATATTGTTTCATAGCTATGCTAGAATAGACACAGAAAACATTGATCACTTGAATAGAAGAGCTCTACTTCCTTCTAGGAATGCACAAGAATGGTCAGAGTGCCATAGCAGAAATGGGTTGCCAGCTTAAAAGAGAAAGACTGTAAATATAATTTTGATGTACTTACACCCCAGGGTAAAAGAGGAAATTTGCTTTTGAAGTTGATCTCTTTCAGCTTGTGCTATACCCGTGGCTGTCTCGCCCCTCTGCATTGCTTCCTTGAATGGTGTCTTTGTGATGATGGCGATTTTTAAGACGTCTCTATGTCTCTGCAGGTACGGACAGCCCAGGTATCTTGCTCCATGTTTGCCCAGGCAGTTAGCGCACTTTCTCTTGTTGTTGAGTGCTCGGAATTCCGTGTCCATCTTGGCCAGCGGACACTCTTTGAAGGCGTGGTGAGCGGCGCAGTATCGGCAGATTTCCGTCTTACTGCGACACGTAGCTCTGCTGTGGCCGGCCTTCTGACATCTGGAACATTGAGTGATACTTGGTATGAATCTCTCTGGTTGCTGCATTCTCTTGTTGAATGATACTGTGTTCGGCATTTCGCTGCCCTCCGATGTCACCACTGCCAAGGTTGTAGGTATCTTGGAGTAGGTGAGGAGCCGCTCCGCCTTCAAGAATCGGATGTGAAGATTCTCTTCATGTAGCTGCTTCAGGATTTCTTCATCTGTCAGCTCCACAGGAATCCGCTTGACAACCCATCGGACTGTTTTTGAGTCGGTGTTTCCGACTCTGGTGTCTTTCTCCTCCTTCTCTGCTGTCTTGGTTTTTGACTGTGTTGGGCTGTCAATCTTCTCCCTCGTAGTAGCTTCAGTAATAGCTGTAGTATCAGGCTCTTTGATGCAGCTAGCAGGTGGGCTCTCGACGTTCTTCTTCTTGTTGTCGGCTCCCACGCTGCACATCTTGGCAACAGCGTGTTTCTTGTTGTTGGACTTTCAACGTGACATTTTCCCGCTGATCAGGCTTCTTGACAGAATAATGCGACTTGACTTGTTAGCGCTCGCAGTGCGAATGACGAACCACGAACGACTGGCACTCATACCTGTGTATGCAAACCAACGCAAAGTGGTCTGCTGCTAAATCGCCTGCAGCTGTATTTTGTATGCGGGATTGTGAATTGTGTTTGTAACCCCTTCACTACAGTGCTGGCGGTGGTATTAAAATTTAGTAAAACCTTGGTTTTCATGGATAATCCATTAAAAAATAATCTGCGAAATCCGAAACCGGCGAAAACCGAGGCAATTATGTCCATGTGAATCAATGTTAATCCAATTAATTCGTCTAGACACTCCAAAATACATACCAAGACTACATTTTCTAGAGAATAAATATAGTGCTTAATACTATTTTTCGGCCCCAGACTTGTGCGAACTAGTACCTTTGCTGTGTATGCCAGTGCCTTCTTGAATGTTTCAAACCATCCTCTGCTGGCCTTAAAATCACTAAGTACACATATGATTGCCTCCGAAACAGAATCGCTATCTAACTGGTTTTGATTTATTAAAAATTAATAATAACTGTTTGACATCTTCAGTTGGTTGCGATCTCTGTTTCGTTAGCATATTCATGCCTTTCGCTACATTAGCCTCCTTTATTGCTTCCTTATTCGCCACAATGAAACTTATCATGGATGGCGACTTCCCGTACATGTGGGTGATTTCAGCAATCTTAATGCCGCTCTCGTATTTTATTATTAGCAAGTGATGCTCACACAACAAAATTAGACCAAACTGAGCAGAAGAACGCATGGGTCCCTTTGTTCTGGCAAAATTAGCAGTCGAGGTCACATGGGGCACCTCGATGAAATCCGAAACAACCAACGAAAAGCCGAGACAAATCTTTCACGGAAAAAAATCAACGAAAACCAAAATCGACAATAACCAAAGGTAACAAATATTGAGGTTTTACTGTATATTAAAATACAATATATAATAATATGAAAGGCAAGGGTAGCTTTCATATCATGTGGAATCTTATGGAAGTCAGAGGATATTAAACTTAGCACCAACTGAAGATACTTAACCCCAATATTAAATTGATACTACTGTATGGATTAGAAACATGGACAACAACTAACAAGTGACAATCAAGTGATCACAGCCTGAATCCTTGATTGTCACAGCTTGATCACTTGATTAGTCACAGCCTGATCTCTTGATTGTCACAGCCTGATCATTTGATTATCACAGCTTGATCTCTTGATTGTCACAGCTTGATCACTTGATTGTCACAGCCTGATCTCTTGATTGTCACAGCTTGATCACTTGATTGTCACAGCCTGATCTCTTGATTGTCACAGCTTGATCACTTGATTGTCACAGCCTGACCTCTTGATTGTACAGCTTGATAATTTGATTGTCACAGCTTGATCTCCTGATTGTACAGCTTGATAATTTGATTGTCACAGTCTGATCTCTTGATTATCACAGCCTGCTATCTTGATTATCACAGCCTGATCACTTGATTGTCACAGCCTGATCTCTTGATTGTACAGCTTGATAACTTGATTGTCACAGCCTGATCTCTTGATTGTACAGCTTGATCACTTGATTGTCACAGCCTGACCTCTTGATTGTACAGCTTGATAACTTGATTGTCACAGCTTGATCTCCTGATTGTACAGCTTGATAATTTGATTGTCACAGCCTGATCTCTTGATTATCACAGCCTGCTCTCTTGATTATCACAGCCTGATCTCTTGATTGTCACAGCCTGATCACTTGATTGTCACAGCCTTATCTCTTGATTGTACAGCTTGATAACTTGATTGTCACAACTTGATCTCTTGATTGTCACAGCTTGATCACTTGTTTTTGTTTTAGTAGAAGATATATAGGATGGTGGATAGGAAGATAACATGAAGCAAGACTAGAAACAGATGGAACGATTTGTAGATATGAAATAGATAGAGAGGGAGAGTGATATGTAGACTGATAGACATAAGTGAGCGGGTGGATGGATAGAATGACAGATAGACAGACAGACACACACAAAGATATATGGGTGGATGGTGTTTCTTCTTCTTCTTCTTCTTCTTCTTCTTCTTCTTCTTCTTCTTCTTCTTCTTCTTCTTCTTCTTCTTCTTCTTCTTCTTCTTCTTCTTCTTCTTCTTCTTCTTCTCACGATGTTCTTTGATGATAAGTGCGTGAGATGGTCGTTGTCTAGGTAACGATGCTCCTGGTGTGTCAATTGAGCTATCTAACTGTCTCACAATGCAACTCACGCCAGTAATACACGTCCCTCAGTCATTAAACAAGATTGAGTTGGCGCACATAATCCTTTAATACAGAAAGAACACGGACAAATGGAACACAACTGTATATCCAGAAACAATATAATCCATAGAATATAAATATCCTCCTCACAATTTAACCCGTACACATCACTGTCTTCTCACGGCCTGCTTCATATCAATCCACACGACAGGTAATCCAGCTACTATCCCCAGCTGGACCTCACACATCACAACCCACACACTGGGTCTAGTCTCCCCTAACTATAAACCCACTCTGGGTTCAGGCCTCCATTAACTATCCAACCCCCACTGGGTTTTAAGCCTGTATTCACCACTGGGAGAACAACACAACAAAAGATCTGACCGCAGTCAGTCTAAACTCCCACGTATTAGCCCACCGATCAGCTCGGCGCTAAAACATCAACTGCCTGAAGTCCCTTGACTTCACATGAACCGAACCTCAGTCGGTCTCCGCTTCCACTCACCAGTCAAAGTTTTCCACTGGCTTTTAATCCTGCTGTGTAGCCCCTCCCTGGGCTCCCAACAACATTACACCCCAGCCTAAAACTGTCTTTCTCCCCATCCATCCTAGGGGTCTGCACTCACACCCGCCCCATTATCAGGGTTGATTGTTTTTCTCGTATCCAGGTCACTCATCCTACTGTCAATGACCCAGGCATATGTCATTATCCCCCCTCCCCTCCCCCCCTTAAAAGAAAACATCGTTTTCAAATGTTGAGAGACTAATACTTATCAAATATGTGACCCAGACATATTGCCTGGGTAGTCGTAAGTATAAATCCAACTTACTCTAGCTACCACACTAAATAATACATCAAATGCTCATAGTACACTCCCATATTCCTTACACATCAATACCAACACTTAACATCTAGTGTACCAATGCATGAACTCATACATCACATAATAATAATACATCATAGGAAACATCATTTCTGTGTATCTGCAGGTCTATTAACATCCTCAAAAAGACAACCTATTTGTGTACTGACTCTGTATCAGGTGGTTCTTTTCTTGCCTCAAACCTCCACCTATTTCTGTCGATCCTGTGCCTACCCTTCATATACCCATGCCTCATGTTTCCTATATCTTTAACACATCTGTTTGCTAATCCTAACCCTGGTTCAGTGATGTCGTTAACACTCTTTTGACCTGACTCAACTTTCCTATCTGCATATTGTACCGTTACACTGGAGTCTCTGTTTAATCTGACCTCTTTATTAAATCCTGGCCAATATACCTGGCATCCTGCTCTATGCTGCTTCCGCCTTACTCCTATGTGCCCTGCACATGCCCTATCCTGAGCTGTTCTAGTATATCGGTCTCTATGTGTTAACGGTACTACTACTTGCCCCCATGCAGTTCCGCCATCTGAAAACTTGCGAGTGAGACCATTGTTCTTCCTTTCGAAGCACCGTCTACCCTTCTTTGATTGTCTATGTCTCACTTTCCTACACCCTTGGAAACATTTATCGAGAGTAGTATCTTGTCTCTGGCATTCCCTACAGCTATATTTGAGATCCATTCTCACCTGCTCAGCTGTCCTATCGTTGTCCCCTGTGTCTACTTCAAGTGCCTCTTTTTCTTCAGCTATACTCTCTAATTTAGGTTTTCCTAGGTACCTACCTTGCTACTCCTTAACCCATGTATCTGGTCCCAATAAACTACTTCTTCTTCTGTACAATCTTTAACTCCTGGCACGTTTCCGATGATCAATTCCGCCACTGGTGAGTCCAACACACACACTGTCACCCTTCCAGTGATATATGGCGTTTTCACTGTTATTACCGCTAATGGGTAGAATTCTACTGTTCCGTTGAATATTATGCATCTAATCTTTTTCCCTGTGTAATCCGAAGGATGTATTAAAGTTTTCCTAACCCCGATAGACGTACATCCGGAATCCCTAATTGTTAATGCTGGCCTATCATTAACGAAACCATGGTGCATCTTCATGCTTCCACCTGCATGGACTGCTGATCCTGCTTTCACTGTATGACCACACACTAAGACTGGCTGACCGTATTTTTCAAAAAGAGTTTTGCACCCACTACAATTCTCGTTGTTAAGCGTCTCAATTACTTGCGCTGCATTAGAGTGCTCTGTTTTTCCCATCGTACAGTCATAGCTAACATGCCCTGTCCCGCCACATTTGAAACAAATAATGTCCTTCTTCCTATTATTTGTTGGCCCACTTTCTGGTTGCACGTCACACTGTGCTACCTTGTGTCCCCAGCTCCCACAATTCCAGCATCCGGCATAACTATTTGGACGTCTCTGAAAGTTCCCTCTTTTGTATGGGTACCGTCCTGCTCTTTAACATTGTACCATCAGTTCTTTTTGGCAACTGTATGCACCCTTGTTTGCGTTGATGACACGTTAAAATTGTTTGCTCATAACAGGGTAATGATCACAAAGGGATTGAACAAAGACGAACATAAAGTCTGGCTTTCGTTGAAAAACACCTTGTTTATAAAGTTCTCCTCTGGAAAGTTTTAGTAAATTGCCACCGTATCGGCCTTGACCTTGCCGGACACCTCAAGTCAGTACCTCAGTACTCTTTGTCACAGAAATACACACTTAATCTGGCAGCGAACAAAGTAATGTCCGGAAATATTTCGTTATCCACAAAGACACCTGTCCGTCAAATCAGCGACTGTCAATTTTCTCTGTTTTACAATTTCTCGTACCTCTCCCCTCCCCGAGAGAGTTTATCGTCGCCTTGCGACCACACAGTGCGCTTGCCTTCGCACACACACAAAATGTCCCACCACGCACAGGACTTCTCAGCGAAATTGCTCACTGTCTTAAATCTTTGGTTCAATCCTGTCCTCTCACACACACACACACACACACACACACACACACACACACACACACACACACACACACACACACACCTAGGACTGACCTCTTCTTGTCGCAAACAACTCACTGTCCACGCGACATTTCATCTGTGCTGTTTGTGACTAGTGACTAACCCGTCACAGTAGTCCCCTCTCTCAGTTGATCTGTGCCGTGTCTTCATGCGCGCTGACAGTTTTTGATGTTGTCCTTTTCATGAACTGTCTGCTAGCTTCAGCAATCCTGCCTGGTATCAAATTTACCTGTCGTGAACTTTACGTGAACTGTGTATTACCTCTCGGACACTTTTGGCATTGACCGTCTACTGAAAATGGTGTTTATTCTTTGTGCCCTAATTGTCGTTGTAAATGGGCATCCGACTAATGTCTCTTATCTCCGTATTCTCTCTAATCGACCCGTTCACAGATAAACAGAATGACAACAATGTCTATAATGCAATGGGTTTCTTGATCGGACGAGCTCTCAGATATCTCAATATATCCCTGTCGTCCTTGACCGGAGAGCCCACAGATATCTCACGATGTTCTTTATGATAAGTGCGTGAGATGGTCGTTGTCTAGGTAACGATGCTCCTGGTGTGTCAATTGAGCTATCTAACTGTCTCACAATGCAACTCACCCCAGTAATACACATCCATCAGTCATTAAACAAGATTGAGTTGGCGCACATAATCCTTTAATACAGAAAGAACACTGGACAAACGGAACACAACTGTATATCCAGAAACAATATAATCCATAGAATATAAATATCCTCCTCACAATTTAACCCGTACATATCACTGTCTTCTCACGGCCTGCTTCATATCAATCCACACGACAGGTAATCCAGCTACTATCCCCAGCTGGACCTCACACATCACAACCCACACACTGGGTCTAGTCTCCCCTAACTATAAACCCACTCTGGGTTCAGGCCTCCATTAACTATCCAACCCCCACTGGGTTTCAAGCCTGTATTCACCACTGGGAGAACAACACAACAAAAGATCTGACCGCAGTCAGTCTAAACTCTCACGTATTAGCCCACCGATCAGCTCGGCGCTAAAACATCAACTGCCTGAAGTCCCCTGACTTCACATGAACCGAACCTCAGTCGGTCTCAGCTTCCACTCATCAGTCAAAGTTTTCCACTGGCTTTTAACCCTGCTGTGTAGCCCCTCCCTGGGACTCTCAACAACATTACACCCCAGCCTAAAACTGTCTTTCTCCCCATCCATCCTAGGGGTCTGCACTCACACCCGCCCCATTATTTCTCAGGATTGATTGTTTTTCTCGTAGCCAGGTCACTCACCTTACTTTCAATGACCCAGGCATATGTCACTTCTTCTTCTTCTTCTTCTTCTTCTTCTTCTTCTTCTTCTTCTTCTTCTTCTTCTTCTTCTTCTTCTTCTTCTTCTTCTTCTTCTTCTTCTTCTTCTTCTTCTTCTTCTTCTTCTTCTTCTTCTTCTTCTTCTTCTTCTTCTTCTTCTGTGTTCATCCATAGTTTTTTTTTTCGAATGTGATTGCATTGTGCCTGTTTACAGTGAAGCTGCGATACTGCGCCTTTAGGCCGACACGTCCGACTTCTGCGGGCGTTTGTTGACTGGGTTAACCTTCCCGGGGATTGTGTTTTAGGTAGGGAGATACATAAATTTGGATAAGTGGGCGTATGGATTGATAGACAAACGTCACGGAGGCTAAATTGGTAGGCAACTGACAGACTGGCAGGTTTCTGAGTTAGTTGTTCAATTTGTTCACTAATTCTTTGCCAGGTAGTTAGAGAACTTGTGCCTTACTTTTCCTTGCCAGTTTAACATTTTAAAAAGTGTGACATTTGGTTCATGTTATTCTGACCTTTGAACATGTTATAATGTTTACTCAATTGAAGGTCACTTCTGCCATCTGATGAATCTCCAAACAGGGCAGCCAGATCAGGTGCTCAAAGTGCAAAGCTAAAGTCGGAACGACCGTCTAAACAAATACCGTCCCAGCATCATCGTTCCTCGTCACCTACACTCTCATGCTCATCAGAATCATCATCATCTTTGAAAGAGTCACCAACTGCGCCTGCCCGCAGAATCACGCGACAATCAGCCCACGAGATGGCAGCCTCCGACAGCCAAAGCCCGAAACAGAAGCCCTACGCAACAGCCAACCAACAGCCTCATCGAAGCTCACGGCATTCAGATCTCTCATCCCCAAAGTCTTCACGAAGGCTGCACAAGGAAGATGAGTCGGTGATTCCCATTGCATCTCGAACACGGCGCCGATCACAGCTGGAGGTTATAGAAGTGACGGACACCCCAATTGTCAAATTGGAACCCAACAGTGATATGGAAATGGACGTTCCGTCGCCAGATCTGCCTGGCCCAAGTCAGGTGACCTATATTCTGTTAATTTATCAACTTATGTGGCGCAGTCAAACTAGTCACTTACTTGTCCAGACAATGATCCTAATTTTGTGTGTGCTCGTTTGCTTTGAGCTCAAGCTTAGTTCATACACACTTCTTCTGGTAGGGCTGGACTGAATTTTATGTGTGGTTAGCCCTATTAACAGTGTCCCTTGCCATTAGGTGAACCACTCCAACTTAAGAAGTACTTGTAATTTACGTCCCCAAATCAACAATGAGAGGTCAGCATTTTAGTCCAACTGTCTGGTGTAGGAGTTGCACCCCTTATCTTGGCATCAGCACACCGGGATATTTTTGTTTGCGCTCGCATTGAACTCAAGCGTGGTCCAGACACACTGCTTCCAGTAGCGCTGGACTGAATTTTGCGTGTGGGTTAGCTTTCCCTATTAACAGTGTCCCTCGCCATCAGGCAAACGCACTCGACTTCAGAGGTACTTGTCATTTACGTCCCCAAGTCAAGGACGACAGGTCAACATTTTAGTCCAACTGTCCGGTGTAGGGGTTGTAACCCTTTATCTCGGCATAAGCACACCGGATGTTTAAGAACACATGTTCTTATACATTCGACCATGCTGGCCTCATCCTAATTTACAATCCCGAGGCCGAATGGATAAACGCGCTCGCTCGTCAACTCCTGGTAAACTGATGGCAAGATAGCAGGTTCAACCCAAACACCCCTGGACTAAAATGTTGACTTCTCGTCCTCGACTTGTTTACTTTTTAACAACAAGAAAATTTGTGAACATAAAAAGAATGAAACCTAGTACCATCTAACTCTAATGTTATATCAACACTATTGTTTGGGAAATTCAAAACAATGTTTTCCCGTGATGAATTTGAATAACGAAGACACAAACAATAGATTGCACGATTTATTGCCTGGCATATTTCGCTGCATCTCGTCAGGTACATACTGCAGAAATCACACAACTTACGTGAATTAATTAGATAAATCCTTCAAACTGAAATAAACACATGTTCGCACAGTAATGTAGATTGTCTACGACGGTAATTTTAAACTGACTAACATGTCTTTCTGCTTACACAAGGACAGCTTACGAAGGTTGATTAGTATAGCTTCAGCAAACTTTAACAATCGACTACTTTGTGTGTTGAACAACACGGGAAAGGCACTGTCTCTTTCAACCACGTGACCACTCTCGAGGACATGTCTCGCGACCGATGAAGCCAGACTTTTCCGGTGTGTCGGCCTGCCTAGGCTACCATCTTCTGTGTGTAGTATCTTGTCCAACCAATTCGGAATATGTTCTGAAACCCTGCAATGTAACGTGACTTTTAATTCTTTGTAATGTGAATAAATCATTATTATTTCTCAAAACGTATTTACCATAATATGATGCAAGATGTGTCAGTGTGGATAAAAATGTCTTATTTATGTTCTGTCGCTAGGCCCGCAATCCGTAGACTATAATTGGGGACCGCCGACAGTGTTTCCCAATTTTCAAATCAATTAAGATAAACTCTTACTCCACACAAGACACCCACACAAAGCTACTTGTTCTATTGGCAGAGCACATAAATCTCAAATGGACATTAAGAAACAAAGCATTATATAATTACAGAACTTTCAACAAAGAAATTGTCCAACAACATTTATCAAAAAAATGTCTGAAACATTCTAATCTTAGTCTCACAAGCGCAAATCCCGTAAGATATTTGCCTGAACATAGCACATATTACAGAAGAAGCAAATAACTCGATTTAAACATAAAAGATATCACAACTGTAAATGTGTTTATTGACCGTATTATTAGGGGCGTTCGTTTTAAACCTGTTCCAATGGCTTTATTACAAAAACATGAAAGAAACATTAACAGGTGTGCTAGAATTAAATAAAGCATTCATTTTGAATGAATTATGCACCATGGGTTGGTTAGAAGAAGTCGCCGTAGGCATTCAGGTAAGCATCCCATTGCTTAGGTAGGCGGCGAATGCCGTCAGCAAAAAAAGGATTGTGGTTGCTCACTGAACAAAGAGTTTACCGCGATCATTACGTCTGCATCTGTGTGAAATCGTTGCCCCTTGAGAGCTTTTTTTTTAGAGGTCCGAACAGATGAAAATCACATGGTGACAAATCAGGACTAAAGGCTGGATGTTGCAGAGTTTCCCACTTCTTCCTTGCTAATGCTTCCTGCACAATCTTTGCGACATGCCGACGAGCAATATCGTGCATAAAAAAATCACACCACGAGAAAGCATGCCGGGTCGATTATTCTTGATTGATTTTTGCAGCTTGTCTAATGTTTTCAAGTAGTGGGTAGAGTTGATGTTAACACCAGGTTCTTTAAAGTCGGCCAGCAATAACCCTTCACAGTAAAAACATTCGTACACCATAACCTTACCAGTCGAAACCTGTAACTTGAATTGGGTGGTTTGTGGTGCTCCAGCATGCTTCCATTGCATGCTCACTCTTTTTCTGCTCGGCTCAAAATGGTGACATCATGATTCATCGCCCGCCACTATGTGGAAGAGAAATGCATCACCCTCCACTCTGTAACGCTGCAAGTGGTTCAAACACCATCCGATACGTTCCTCTTTTTGGTGGTCGGTCAACATCCGTGGTACCCACTGTAAACACATCTTCGGATATTGCAGTTTCTTACAAGCGACCTTTTGAAATGTCCCAATTGACACATCAAATTCTTTCGCTAGCGAACGATGGTTCGACAACGGTTCATCTGTACTGCTGCATCAATTTTGGCATTGGTATTTTCTTTTGCAACAATATGCGCTTGAGCCGGCCGTCGAAGTTCTGTCGTGAACTGACGTCCTTTCCGAAACATTAGTGCCCAGTCTGTCACTGTTGTCTTGTGCACACATTTCTTACCGTATGCTGCCTGCATTCTTTGATGAATGTCCACTGGTCGTCATCCTTCAAATGAAAGAAACTGAATCACCGCTCTTTGAGCTTCTTTGGACGGATTTTGGATCAAGCCAGCCATTTTCTCAACGATCAGAAACAGAACCTATGCATCATACGACGATAAGAACGTGCTATTTTATTCATTGGTCAGTACTTATCACATGACTATGACATGATCATGCTCAACATACGCAATTACGCGCGGTGCGGCACGAACGGATTTCAAATGAACGCCCCTTATATTACTACTACTACTACTACTACTACTACTACTACTACTACTACTACTACTACTACTACTACTACTACTACTACTACTACTACTACTACTACTACTACTACTACTACTACTACTACTACTACTACTACTACTACTACTACTGCTGCTGCTGCTGCTTCTACTACTACTACTACTACTGCTGCTGCTGCTGCTGCTACTACTACTACTACTACTACTACTACTACTATTGCTGCTGCTGCTTCTACTACTACTACTACTACTGCTGCTGCTACTACTACTATTACTACTACTGCTGCTGCTGCTTCTACTACTACTACTACTACTACTACTGCTGCTGCTGCTGCTGCTGCTACTACTACTACTACTACTACTACTACTACTACTACTACTACTACTACTGCTGCTGCTGCTGCTGCTACTACTACTACTACTACTATTACTACTGCTGCTGCTGCTGCTGCTGCTGCTGCTACTACTACTACTACTACTACTACTACTACTACTACTACTACTGATGCTGCTACTGCTGCTGCTGCTGCTGCTGCTGCTACTACTACTACTACTACTACTACTACTACTACTACTACTACTACTACTACTACTACTACTACTACTACTACTACTACTACTATCATTATTATTACTTTTCTTTTTATTATATTTAAATGTGAAAAATGAAATAAAAATAAACAGCATATTTACCACACACATCCCTCTCCTGACGAGTCATGTCCGCCCTCGCTTTCTGGCATGACACATGATTGATTAATTGATAGTTTTTATATAATTATAAAGCAGTGATAATGTCTATAACTAATGAAGAAAAAACAACAACAATTCACCTAAACGAACATCCCTTGAAACAAGTAAAGAGTTTCAAGTACCTAGGAAGTATAATGTCATCAAGTGGCACATCAGAAGACGAGATCGAAAATAGATTAAATTAGGCAAACCAACTCATTGGACAAATGGCACCAATACTAAAGAACAAACATGTATCAATAATGATTCATTGATTGATTGATTTAGGAACCGACATCACAGCATTTGTGGCATTCCCATAATCGCTCCGTCCCCATCCTCAGCAGCCAGCGAAGAGTTCCAACACTAATAGTTCCAGTAGCAATCTCAATATATGTCCGTCTCGCCTTTCCTCTGAGCATCGAGCGTCGGCCAAATCCCCTCGTCACTCCTCGCTGCCTCATTCTTGCCAGACTATGGTGATACATTTGCTCCTCCGAGGTGTACACTTGCGCCCACAAGGCCGCAACCACGTCTGACTTGTCATGCATCAATACTCCACCAAGTTTTGCCGAGCCAGCCAATCTGTCCGCCTGTTCATTCCCCAGCTCAATAACTACTAAGAACGTACTTTATAACACAATCTACCTACCAACTCTATGTTACTAATGCCAAACCTGGATAAAATAAGAATCACAACAACAGTATTCTGCGGAATTACAAGATATCTAAAAGAAAACACTTAGATAAGCAAAGAATAGGGGACATAAACACCTAATATAGTTTGAAGGGAAATAACTTCTATTTTAAAAAGAAAAAACATAAATGATATATTTTCATTAAATAACTTTTCAGCTTCTCTGAAATTCTCTTGTCAATTAAGAAGTAAATTTACTAGTAAAACCTTTTATGACAAATATAAATCTTTTAGATTTGTTACAGAAAATGATGTCTTTAAATTTTAAATACTTACATTACTTAGTCAACTTTTCAGTTGAATATTTATTTCTTAAATTTATTTGCATACTTTCAATGAAAACTGAATGCTTTTTGTTAAGTCTTACCCCTATAAGGAGTAAAAACATTTTTTTACTGGCCTCCTAGGGCCACAACAACTCAACAGGAAATTAATCACACACATCCCCCAACTCTCTTGTTCGTTATATATATATATATATTAAAAAAAGTATGTATATAGTATATATAGTAAGGACACCAGCCAAGCAGAGACCGCAAGAACACCGCATGACGAAAACACAGAAGAAAAAGTAGAACCGTCTGCAAATTACACCAAATTAGCATGGTTGGGCAAACTTTTTATACGTAGGCCACATTGATCAATGTAAAACTATTGGGGGACTTTGTTTACAACAACCTAACACAATAAGTAATTAAAATTATTCATAAGTTATTAAGCCGCTCTCCTTGGCCTAGATATTAACGACTTTCTCCTTAATCCCGTATATCCACGTAATGAACGAAACTGCGCGAGATTCGCTAGCGGTTCTCACCGTATTGGTAACTTATTGGGTATGTGAGCTGGTCGCTCAGAAAGAAATGGCAAACTACTGAGCGTAATCTTGCCAAGTAATCAACAATCAGCTGAAAGATTCTGATGTTGACTGCAATGTCCTGTAAAGGATATGCGAAATAATAATTTAAAAAAAATGGGTTATTAAACAGTAAAAATAACTAATTATTGCAATTTTATTTTACTTATACACGTATGCATTGTATTTTACAATATGGACAAATACTTTTACTAATTTGTTAACAAGATGTTACAATTTTTTATTATAATAAATTGTTTTTTTTTTTAAATTAAATTAAATGGCTTTAATTTAGACACAACCTGACTACATTGTCACTACTATTGTTGATTTCTAATGAGGTGTATGTAACTGCTTGCAATCTTTGACAAACATTCTCTAAATCTGGAGCAAGTTTAATTGTTGAAATTCGCATGAAAGCATGCAAGTTGCATTGTGACAATAAAGACCTGTTCTTTGGTTGATTCTTTTGGTTGAAATTTGTTGATCTTCAAGCAAGAGAATGCTTGTTCGCAAATGTATATTGATCCAAACAATGATACAAGTTTTGCTGCAAAGTTTTTCAGGTTGGAAAAGGATTCTTCTGATAAAGATCCATAGAAATCCAGCAAACCATCTGATTTGAATTTCTCCTTCATGTGAATGGAGGCGCCTGAAAAGAATACATATTTAAATTCCAGCAAAAGAAATTTCCATTTAGAGAGAAGTGGAGTGCTGAGGGTACGAGACCAGCAGTAATCATGGTCACCGTAAAAGAGTTGCAAGAGCCATCCCGCCAGTATGGGATGCCATACAGCCGCCGCACCAAGGCCGTCATGCTTGTCAACCACTTCGTCAGTGCTTTGAAGCAAAGGGTAATGGTTTCCTGTCAAGAATTGTTACTGGAGATAAAACCTGGGTTTACTACCACGAGCAAGGAATGGCGCCATCCCTCCTCATTGAAACCAAAGAGGTTTCGCACTACATGGAGGGTTATGCTGACTTTATTTGGGGATGAACAAGGCGTTATTTTAGAACACGACATGCCAAGAGGGAAAACTGTCACCACTGATACGTATTCACATATCGTCAGGAATCATCTTCGACACGCAATCAAATCTAAACGACATGTACTTCTTAGCAAAGGTGTCAATTTGCAACATGGCAATGCTCGGCCTCATACTGCCCATGCAACGGTTGAAACCCCACCCCCCCCCCCCCCCCCCCCGTACTCGCAAAACCTAGCCCCAAATTAGTTCACCTGTTTATATAACTAAAAGTGTCACTGAATGGAAAGACTTTTCAGTCCGATGAAGAGGTACAGCAGGTGGTGCATGAGTGGTTACACATGCGACCAAGAGAATTTGTTTTCCTACAGGAATCCAAGCACTTTGTCGGCGCTTGTTGACTTGCATTGAACACAGTCGTGACTACATCAACAAATTACACATTTGTTCTTTACTTTTTCAGAATATATTAACTCCATCCCCAGACCCCTCTCCTTTTTTTCCAAACAAAATGTAAGGTTTTCATTTGAAGCCCCCTCGTACGTGAAGATCTTTACTTGTTTTATGGGGTTAGATGAATATTTGTTATTTATTATTTTATTAGGTGAATCTTTATTTTTTCTTCTTTGGTTATAGTCTTTATGTCTGTGTCACTGATGCTCATTTTCATGTTATATTCCCTACACACTTAGTTTAGATTATTTATGTGGTACATGAATATATATATATATATATATATATATATATATATATATATATATATATATAATATATATATATATATATATATATATATATATATATGAATACATATGAATATTTATGATATTCACTGGCACAGGAATGGAGCATAATGGGGACGACCCGTTGCTGTGAAGTTGGAACTGCGACTAACTAACTAACTAATTTATGTGGCTTGTAATTCTGCTTCTGATTTTCCTATTAGTGCTTGATCGTCCACAAATAGAAGTTTAATGGTGTAATTTGCCGTTGATTCTTCTTCTGTGTTCTGTTCTACATACGGTGTTGATGCGTACTATGTTTGGCTGGTTTCTTTTCATATGCTGTCTGTCTAGGTTATGAACAAAACTAGGGATAGGACACAACTCAGTTGTACTCCGTATCTTATGGTGAAAGACAATGTTGTTGACAATGAGACACCTAATACCATGTCGTACTCCGGATCTCATGGTGGGAGACAATGAGACACCAATACCCTGTCGTACACCGGATCTTATGGTGGAAGACAATGAGACACCTAACACCCTGTCGTACCCCGGATCTTATGGTGAAAGACAATGTTGTTGGCAATGAGACACCTAATACCCTGTCGTCCTCCGAATCTTATGGTGAAAGACAATGAGACACCTAACACCCTGTCGTACTCCGGATCTTATGGTAGAAGACAATGAGACACCTAACACCCTGTCGTACTCCGATCTTATGGTAGAAGACAATGAGGCACCTAACACCCTGTCGTACTCCGGATCTTATGGTAGAAGACAATGAGACACCTAACACCCTGTCGTACTCCGGATCTTATGGTAGAAGACAATGAGACACCTAACACCCTGTCGTACTCCGGATCTTATGGTAGAAGACAATGAGACACCTAATACCCTGTCGTACTCCGGATCTTATGGTAGAAGACAATGAGACACCTAACACCCTGTCGTACTCCGGATCTTATTGTGAAAGACAATGAGACACCTAACACCCTGTAGGTGACATGACCAATGTAGGTCTAATCCCAGCAAGTCCGTATATTAACTGCTAGTCCTTTACAGAAAAAGCAGCGGCTGCAGCAGGATATAACAATATGAACTGGAAACAAATAGGTATATTAAGCTCCTGCGAGAAGAAACGTACTAAACATCAACACGTTGCACATACCTTACAAGGAAATCCATCTCGTATCCCGAAATACAGGTGAAAATCCGAAATCAGAAGCACTCAATAAATATATAAAATGAATAATATAATAAAATAAAATATAATATAATAAAATAAAATAAAAAACACACAAACGCGTACAATACGATACACAGAACGATGTTTCGATTCTCAGAATCTTTGTCAAGTACAAGACAACACGGATAGATACGACAACGAAATATAAAAAAGAACATCACTAAAAATCACAACTATTATGTATCCATGTGGCAGCAGAAAAGACGGATTTGCCAGATGAGAAGGCACTCTAGGCTGCAGAGTTTAAATATAGTTGCCAGATAGGATTGAAAAAAAAATGCGAACAATCTGATATGCAAATATAGGTGTGTGGAGACAGTGGTATGGATATGGGTGGGGGGGGGGGGGGGGAGGACAGCATAGTAATGGACAGTGTAAACAGTTGGAGAAGGTGGCACAGTTATACAATAGCGTCCACAACAGTATTAATACCTGCTGGATGGACGCATCCCAGATTGTTGATTAGTTAGCATTCAATTCTTAACCTAACGCAGCTATTTGAGTAGCAAGTTTTCAATGCGGTGACACATACATCGTCGACTCCATTATGGTTGGAGGAATTGAAATGGTTGGGGACAGGTTTGTCAGCGCCCTGATTGATGTCTCTGAGGTGTTCTCTAAAACGGTCCGCAAGACGTCTGCCTGTTTGACCAATGTATTTCATGTCACATCGTTTGCAGATGATGACATATATCAGATTGCGGGATGTGCAAGTGAAAGAATCTTTCAAGGAGAAGGTGCCTAGGGGAAATGTGATCTCCGGTGTCTGAACAACGTATGGGCATGTCAGACAGTTCCTATGATGGCATTCGAATGTGCCCACGGATGAAGTAACCGTGGGGAGGCGACTATGCACAAGGTGGTCTCTGAGGCTCTGGTTACGGCGGAAAATTACCCTAGGGCCATCGGAGAATACCTCACGAGTGGTTGGATCGGATTACAAGATGGACCAGTGTCTCAGGAAAATATGCTTGATGGCATAGGCATGTGGGTGGAAGGTGAGGATGAGCGTGGGTGCATTGTTAGGAGGTCGCGTTTGTTTGACGAGGGACATTTCCCGCGAGACTTGGGTTATGCGACAGAAAGCTGTGGACAAGACGTCCTCTGGGTAGGACCGTTTGCGGAAAAAGTCAAGCATTTCATGGGCTCTCTCGAGGAAGTCATTATCATACTGACAGATACGACGAAGGCGGAGTAGCTGGTAATATGGGATGGAATCTTTGCAGCTTTTGGGGTGGGATGAGCTGTACAGGAGGAAACCGTGAGCATCAGTAGGATTATAGTACACGGAGGTCGTGAGGCCTGTAGGGTTTAACTTAATGGTGGTGTCAAGGAAATTGGCAGAAGTGGTGGAAATTTCTGTGGTGAATTTGATCGATGGATGGAAGTCATTGACATAATTGATGAATCGGTTCAGTTCCGCCTCTGCCATGTCGGTGAGACCTATGCCGTCATCGATGTAGCGTCAGTAAAAAGAAGGGAGAAGACCATCATAGCTGAGTTCAATCAGGTGTTCCAGATGTCCCATAAATACACATGCGTAGCTGGGTCCCATTTTCGTGCACATGGTGACACCGCTGATTTGTTCAAAGTAGTGGCCATTGAATTCAAAGGAATTGTTAGTGAGGACCCATTCAGCGAGTCTCACAAGTGTGCGTGTAGGGATGGCTTGATCTGTGCGTTGATCCAGAAAGAACTGTAGCGCCCTGAGGCCATCGGCGTGAGGAATGGAGGTATAGAGGGAACATACATCCATTAGGAATAGTCTGTATGTGTTCCCAGGAGTCAGTTGGAGGGAGTTGAATGAGAGTAACGCATGCGTTGTATCCTTGATGTATGACGGGAGATTCGCAACTATAGGTTGGAAAATCCTGTCAAGAAACGCCGAGATCAGTTCAGTTGGGCATGAGCAGGCAGAAACTATCGGACGCCCAGGATATTTGAGTTTATGTATTTTGGGCAGCATGTAGAGGGTGGGTTTGCCCAAGTCAGAGTCATGGATGTGAAGTGGAGAGGCACTGGGTGGTAAGGCATCCTCACGTATGAGCTGTTTGATGGTATTTTGAATCTTCCGGTTATAGGAGAGAGTGGGGTCTTCGGTGCAGGGTGAATAATTATCAGGTTTATTGAGTTGGGACATGACTTCCTCGACATATAGATCTTTGCGCCAAACATCCACCGCACCACCTTTGTCCGCCGGTTTGATGACTATGTCCTGTCTGCGCTGTAGTTGGGATAGGGCACGCCATTCGGGAGGGGATAGGTTGGAGCGTTTCAAGCGAGGGAAAGAAAGTTGCTTAATCTCATGGAGTGTGTTAGCTATGTAGAGGTCAAGCGCGTTGGAAGCTCCGGAAGGTGGGGTCCATGTGGAACGGGATTTGGTTGAAGATGGAAAAATGTCAGGAGGTTGTGGGGTGGGACTGTGGGCAGGCTTGTCTCTGTGGTGGTACTTGAGGCGGAGTCGTCTGTGGAAGTTGGAAACGTCTGCCAAAATAGCGCGACTGTCCTTTATAGTCCTTTACAGGATGTTGCAATCAGCCCTAGCATTTATTGGTTAATTGTTTTGTTTTTGCCCTCTTTGAACTCAAGCGTAGTCCATAGACGTACTTCTACATCTAGTGCACTGGGCAGGCTATTCCCTTTTGATTTTTTTCTTCGCATATCATTAACAGGACATCGCTGTCAACATCAGCATCTTTTAGCTGATTGTTGATTTCTTGGCAAGATTACGCTCAGTAGTTTGCCATTACTTTCTGAGCGACCGGCTCACATTCCCCGTAAGTTACCGACGCGGAGAGAACCACCACTGATTCTCACGCACGTCCCGTTACTACTATTCGGGATTACAGAGAAAGTCGCTAACTACTAGGCCAGGTAGACCGGCTCCCTTTTGATTAGCTTTCATTATTACTAGTGCCCTTCTCCATCAGACCAACCCTCTCCAAATTCTGAGGTACTTTTCATTGTACGTCCCCAAGATAAAGACGAGAAGTCACCATTTTAATCCAACTGATCGGTGTAGTTTGAACCTGCTATTTCGGCATCAGCACACCGGAAGTGTAAAAGCGAGCGCTGTTATCCCTTTGGCCATGGTGACCTCCATCGGCTGTTTGTGATTTACTAGGCAGTTTTACCTTCAGTAGTTTGCCATTGCTGTCTGAATGACCGACGCTCATACAATCAAAGTCAACGCAAAACAATCAGCTTACAAATGACCGGTGGCAGATTTCGAAGGAACTCCTAAGCCAGCGACGCAGACAAGTCCCTAGAGTCCTACTGAATCACGGCCTAGTTACACTCTGACATGTCTGTCCACAGATGGGAAGTTTCACTACCTCTCTTGCACACACTGGAAATTACTGACCTTGGAGAGGGGAAGGAGAGTATTGCCAGTCAAGTCCCTTGGAGGCGGTACTTTGGTTTGAGGGATGGGAAAATGTCTCTACATTAACCATACTAAAATAGATGCAAACCTTTTTGGCGCCAAGAAACACTGAACTTCAAAGCTTCGGACCGAAGTGTTGACAGTAAAGTTTGCCTGTGTTTCACAGACAGCAGCAACAATAGCAGCAACGAAGTTATTTTATTTAAATCGAGCTCAACACTTTCTTTCTTTCTTTCTTTCTTTCTTTCTTTCTTTCTTTCTTTCTTCTTCTTTAATCTTCTGCTTACACGTTTCACCCTTTTAGACACAAATATACTCGACCGTGTTGGAGTCAATACTAAAGCAAGTCTGAGGGTTACCGCTGGTAATTGAAAACAAGGGCTATGAGCCGTTATCGTCTCCGTCTGTGGCTTGAATCTGCACACCATTCTTGATTATACTGTTGTTTTCTAGCGGACAATAACAAACATATAGCAATACTATACCAAAACTATATCAAGCAAGCAATACTCTATAACAGTAATATACAAAAACTAATTTTAAAACAAAACATTAAAAGGAACACATATAATAAAATAGTTGAAAGGGACATAACAACATAACAGTTCTTTCAAGGGACATTAGTAAAAGAGTAGCGTAAATGTTATATGTGATTAAATAATTATAATATTTATATAATATTTCTTAGAATTGTATACAATATTAAAGTTTATTTATATGCAATATAAATGATGGGATAATAATTTTAATAAATGTTCAAAGCTTGTGTAAAAATAATGACTTTAATTTTTCATAGGTGAGAATTGTATAACTGAATGTTTTATTCCTGCTCGATACTACATTAATTATTTTTACCTTTTCACAAGTGAAAGGTATCAAGTTGTGAGTTCATTGGCCCATGTAGACAACAATCACCTTAAGATACAAAGAGGACCAGCTTTACAGGACCTACACACAAAAATACAAGCATTAAGAATCAACCACATAGGACGGCATCATCAATCATCTCATCCAGATCACACATCGCTAGCATTATATCCATATTGCATTAGATTACACATGCTTACGAAAATTGACAAAAACAACTCTGCACTACAACTGCTCACACTAGCGTGCGTAACAGTAATTCTACTAGAACATGTATTCAGTCCATATTCACAATAGACAATGAACAATTTAACACAAACCGACAACCAAGCAGTATATACAATATTTAGAGAAATAACAAGCCCCACCCTACATCTGGAGATATCAAAGATTGATAAAAATGATTATATTTAAAGACTATGCTGTAACCTTCACTAACTTACACACAACATTATCACATTCGAAATCCATGAGGTAACATACAGGCTAATTTTAATATGCACCACTACATCAGAGAGAGCCAGCACTGCATCCAAGGCAAATCAGGCCCCACTGCCAACTTATGCACGTACACAATAGTTCAGGCTAACAGGAGGCTCATCTCTTCCATGGATGCCCAACACATGCACGAGCCACTAAGACTGCATTACAACATTTAAGAGAAACACAACACAACAAGAAACTGACATAATACAAAGCGAATATTCCTAACCAATACATGCATCCAACAAAAGACAAATAAACTAAACTACATCGTAGCACTAGCGGAGTATAGATAGCATTATATGGGCTAGTCGAAACTCAGGCCAGCTCACAATCACCACAATACCCCAAACCATACTAACAACACATTTTTCAACAGAAAGTTTCTCCAAGCTATTCCCAGATTAAAGTAAAAAATGTCACTGCCCATTAAGTTCCACGAAGTCATACCTATACATGTTGAAAACACATACTTTCACAGATATTTCTGATATCCCTGATGTGTTACCACTAACTCAGTCAACCAGTTTAGCATTATTGCCAGTACTTATGTGCACTGTTTTTCGTTCAAACTCAGAGGAATACACGTCACTTCTTTGGTACCGGTCTCTACGCCCCTGGACGAGCATTAACCGGCTGCGGCGGGATGGGGGGTGTGGGGGTTTGGGCTTTGTGAGTCAGTACCTTGTAATCGAGGGTTGAAATTTGACCCTAGCCAGCGCAGGTAATCCGTCGTACCGACCTGGTATTCCCCAGACCTGCCAACTAACGGCCCAATTAATTTTCTGTACCTGCAAACGTCCCAAGGCCACAGGTTAGCTAATTTCAATTGTTCTCTCCTTCTCTCTCGATCCCATCTCCTCTCTCTCCTGCTCTCTCTCTCTTTCTCTCTCGCCTCCATCTCTCGCTCATCTCTTCTCTCTCGCCTTCTCTCTATCTCTTCTCTCTATCTCACGCACGCGCTCAAGCAAGCGCGATGCTTCTGCGTGGTCTTAAGGTTGGAATTTGTAGATACATACAAAATACCATATTCAGGAAACAAAAGTTATTCAGCAATAATGTTGACAGATAAATGGAATAAGAAAAAGTGCGAAAGGTATTTTTTAAATTATTAAATGTTTGGTCTGCATGGGAGCGAATGATTACGTGAACAATCATCGTCAACAGGTAATATTTAATTGGGTCGTACACATAGCCAAGACTATCATGTCACACGTATCTGAATGTATATGCTGTATTTGCTAATATAAAAGGACACTGTTTTTTGTATATAATAAACTTAACGTTTTTTTTTTTTTAAATCTCTCCACACACACAAAAATACTAGGGACGCAGCCAGAGTACCGATAGGAAAGTACTGCCATAACTATGATGCTGAAATTGAGGCAATCAAGATAGCCACAGAGAAATTACTAAATACCACCAATGGTAAATGACCTGTGGTGCTATTGACAGATGCAAAATCAGTACTCGAGGCGCACCTGTCTGGGAAATTGCCAGTACTAAGGACAACTTACTTTCTGAACTTATGCAGGTTCAAAACACATAAGGTCACCATACAATGGATACCACCGCGCAACTGTGGGATAACACCGGAAAACGACAATTCTGATCAATTGGCCTAAGGAAGGAGTCTGAATGTTAACGTTACATATAACCGACAAGAAAGAATGAGCGATCAGTCAAAAGCCACCAAAACTGCTCAAAAATGGACTGCCACATTTATGGAAAGACCAAACAGTCTTTAATTCCTGCGACTCTCTCTGCTTGCTTGTGTTTCGTTGGCTTGAGCTCCAACGCGAAGTCCTGTATGTCTGATGAAGGCATCTGTGTCCAAAAATCCGTGTGAGTGTCATAACAGGACCTTAGTTTTTGAGTGAGTATCCGTTGTCCCATGTTCTGGCTTATTGGTGTGCAGACTGGTGGGTTCCTCGCCGACAGGTAGACACGCTCCGACTTCGGAGGAATTGGCCAGGACCCCGAAGGGACATGTTGCGCCAGGACGCTCGACGAGGAACGCGTCAATAGGCCTTGGCCAGTATATAACCCGGCCCCTGTTGCCTTTGGAAACCCTCTGCGTCCTATTCTGCGCCTCAGAACAGGACACAATATATTTACGCAACCACTTTATACAAAATTCAGATTGGTGAAACAGCCATGTACAAATGTGATTGGCGTCGTATACAGCAGAGCACATCTTGCAAGGACTGGAGAAAAAATAATAGAACAATCCAGCACACCTTCTGGGCCTAGAGAGACACGTGGAGTAAATTCTATGGACGCTGTGTGAACTAAATAGACAGTTAACTTCATCCATAGACAACATGCAGTTATAGACCATATTTCAGTGAAGGAACGTAGAAAGAAGAATCACTTGGATTATTTCACGAGTCATTTTATCTCTCTCTCTCGTCTCTCTCTCTCTCTCTGTCCGCTCTCTTTTTCCATCTCTCGTCCATCTCCTCTCATCTTCTCGCTCCTCTCGTCACTCCTCGCCTCTTCCATCCCTCTCATCTCTCTCTCTCTCTCTCGTCTCTCTCTCTCTCTCGCCTTCTCTATCCAGAAAAGTTGAAAACTGATGGCTTTTGAAACGTGGTTCCTTAGGGAACCTGCAAAGAAGGCCATGGACAGACTGAACAAGGAAGTCTTACACGGAAACAATGAAATCGTACACTAATATAGAGACATTAGTCGTGGACAGTCACCATTTTTTGACACGTTATAGTTTAGTTAGTTAGTTAGTTAGTCGACAGATCATCCTCATTGCACATCGAACCATTCAGTCCATAAGTGCTCGGATCCCGTCCTCAGCAAATCCCGCAACGTGTAGCGGCTAACGACGCCAGGTCTGTGTTGGTTTATCAATCTTCTTTGGCTTCCTGCGTAGTGTTCTTGTTTGGCCACCCCTCTTTTAATTTGCTGCTCTCGCAGTCTGGCCATTGTTGTAGATTCACAGTCATCACTTGGTTCTCGCAAAAGTCTTCACTTCTCGTAGAGCATTCAGAATGTCAGCCTGGTCCATGGCGCGTCCGCCCTCCACAGTAGCCTCACCTGCGAGCTTGTCAGCCCGCTCATTTCCTTGTACTCCCGCATGACCTGGCACGAAGATGAAACTAATCTTTGCCAGCCGAGACCGCTTCAGAGGCAGCAACCATTCTCTTCGGATCGACCCCTCCTCTATCCTCTTGATCATGTTCATTGAGTCGCTAAGGAAACAAGCCCTAGTGAATGTCTGTGTCTCGAGCCATGTTATTGCTTTACTTACTGCCATGACTTCCATGGTCAGGCTACTTGTGGTTTCAGTGAAAGCACCAGAGTCCTCCTTCACAATTCTCCCTCCGGCCCGAGCTGTAAAGGCCCATGAGCTTCTCACATGTCGGACGACCGACCCATCTGTGTAGATGACCGCGTCACCGTCTAGCGAATTCTCGAAAATCAACGCTTGTACTTCAGCCTCAACAGCAGCCGGATTTTCTTGTCTGCATTTTCTATCTAGTTGGATGCAAACTGAAAAGGATGTGCAGAAGTCTGTTGGCACTTGCACCCACTCCTCGCCAGGTTCTAAGTCCTCAAGTGAACACACCTGTTGAAGAATGTCTTCGGCTTGACCCATCCACGACCGTCCTCTTTTTAACCTGCTGCCCTTCACCTTCCTAATTTCACTATGCAGTGGATGTTGTGTGTTTGCGTTAATTCTGAGGTAGGCGCGTGCCCTGCAAACTTGTATTCTCTCTTCAATGGTTGGAAAATCAAGAAGGTAGCGCATCGCCCTGCATGCTGTATCTCTTGTACATCCAAGAATAATGCGCATAGCTTCATTCTGTATCCTTTCCATCCTTTCTATCTGCTTATGGCTGAGAGTCAGGATTGCCATTGCATACTCCAAAACAGACATGACCAGCCCCTCGTACAGAAGACATAGATGGCGCTGCTCACAGTTTGCTGCCGCCATCACCCGCATCGCTGCCAAACCCCGCTTGGCCTTTGTTATCACCTGGTCTATGTGCACATTATAAGCAAGGCTTCGATCAAACCGTATCCCCAGGTAATTCATTGCCTGCGTTCTTTCCACCGTCTCTGAACACAGCATTACAGTTGGTGTTGGAGTGTTGACAATATGATTATTCAACGAGAACCAAGTCACTGTTGCCTTTGTTGGGTTGACCATTGCCCCAGCTTCATCACACCAAGTACTTATGCGATTGAGTTCGGTTTGTAGTTCCACAGCAACCTCCTCTCTATCCTTACCCTGACGATACACTAAAACATCATCGGCATATGACAATGTCCTGCCAGGTCCAGTGATCTGCTCACTGGTGATTCTCACTGTGTAGGCGTTGAACAGTACCGGAGATAATGGTGATCCCTGTGGTAGGCCAGGATATATTGTTGTTGGTTCCGAAGTCCAACTGCCACATCTAAAAACTACTTTCCGTTGGTAGAGGGCTGCAGCGATCCAACTAAGGAGGAATGGACTTACGTTTAGTTCAAGAAGCTGAAACATTAAACAATCCAGTGGTACTCTGTTGTATGCGTCCTCAAGATCAATCGCTGCAGCAACGGTTCCAGTGTCTGAGTGGAAACCTTCATCATTTTTTTTTTGACACGTTATGGGAAGAAATAAGTAACAAGGGAAAGGCAGGGAAGTAAATGCTTGGATTGATTGGCCACGTGGTATGGTCGAGGCATGAACACAGAGCTGATCCACGACTCTGGTGATCGTGTGATATTGCGAAACATGACCGCCCACGCTTATCAGCACATGATGATGATGATGAGAAGACACATACCTGCTTCAAACAAATTGGTAAAATGGGACATCGCTTGTTGCCACTTTTATGTATGGTCATTGAGTGATATTGTCAACTTTGTTTAAATTGGACCAATTCTAGGTTTAGAGAAATCGTTTCATCATTCTTTCTTTACTTTGACATCAATGTAGCATTCAGTTCCTATATTATGTCTAGGTGTCAAAGAGACTACAGGGGTAATTGAAGAATTTTCGATCAAATGGTGTGTGGCGTTGTTTTTAAAAAGGATTCACAAATAAAGATGAACTCAATTCAATCTTCACACACACACAGCGCGCGCGCACGACGCACAGCACGCGCACGCTCGACACGCGCACACACACACCCACACACACACACACATCACACCCTATTGCGAGAATACAACATTTATTCATTCAGTGTATGTGCTTTGCAGAACACCACCCCCCCCCCCCCCCCCCCCCCCCCCCCAAAAAAAAAACATTCCGAATATCTTCTCGATCCTAAGCAGATTCTCCGTCCGATACACCCATCTGAAGATCATCCGCAAGATCCTATACCCCATCTTCTTTGTGGCCTTCCTCTTCTCCTCTTCCCAGGCATATATCCCTCCATTATTATTCTTGTCCAAACTTTCATGATGTTTCAAGTCCAGCATATTTCAAATTTTTTAGTTTTCTCATCTTCAACGTCACCTTCTTCAATATTCAGCTCTTGAAGTATGGATGCATTTGTTCTTTAATTGATCCAGAATATTCTTCGAACCCGTCTATGACATTTATATTCAAAGGCATGTATGCGCTGTTCAGCTTGTTTCGGTAATGTCCTCAGGTCTCTACTGCGCATGTTGCAATGGGAAGATGCATGCTCTTACCAGTCTAATTTTTGTAGTTCTGTCTGCCCACTCCATGATTTTCTTATTCAGTAGATTAGTCTGCGAAGTGCAATAGATATTCGTCTTTTAATTTATTTTATTGTGTCATCATTGTTGGCAATCAATGACCCAAGATGTCCGAAATTTTCCACCACCTGAAATTTTCCTCATTAACACATATTTCTTTCTCCATAATAGTTTTATCTGTATACATTATCTTTCTTTTTGCTATGTTAAGATATACAATGTGATTTTCACTATTCTTTTGGGTTGAGGTTATTAGCTTTTCTGCACCAATCTGTGATGTGGATTGTAATACTGTATCATCAGTATATCGAATCTCTGGTATTTCATGACCACATATATTTAGGGCTTCATATTGCTCCCTGGTTATATAATCTCTGACATTTCTCATTAGAATGCAACAACAAGACGTATATATCTGTACAGACACGCAACACCTGTTAACACAAGAACAAAACACTAAATATACAGGACGCATGTAAACTTACGTACAATACATAATGCAACATTGTCAACACTCAATAAACATTTACAAGAGAGAAGAGAGAGAGAGAGAGCAGGGAGATAGAGGAGCAGAGACAGAGAGAGAAGAGAGAGAGAGAGAGAGAGAGAGAGAGAGAGAAAGAGAGAGAGAGAGAGACGAAGGTCACTGAAGAATCTTATAGGATCCTCACCTCTGCCACCCCCCTGCTAAGAACATCCTATAATAGTGCCACCTACCAGTTCCTTAGGATCGCTGAGACCCAAGGAATCTTGTCACACCCCCCCCCCACCCCCTTTGCTATGCCTCTAGTACCAACTGTTAGGCACTGCAAACACGGTGAGAGAAATCCATGATGGTTCCCCTGCGTTCCTGTCAGACCTTGATGAAAGCCCGAGCCAGCTCCACCATGCTGCGCTGCTCTCCATAAACTTTCTGAATGGTCTGCAGCATCTCCATGGTCATCACATAATTTCACCTAAGTTCCAGCCCATTGGAGCACAAGGGAGAGACGCTTTCCTATATGGCGTGACTTTGTCTTGTACTCATGCACCCCCTCCATGGGTGCTCTCACCTTTTCCCAGGTAATCTCAACAGGTTGGCCCACCTTGCTGACCAAATCAAGATACTTCCCTCTTGTAGATCCTTATGTACCTGACTTCACCATTAGCTCTGGATGCCAGAGTGTCCACCAAGATAGAAAGAGGAGAAAAAGAGTAAAAAGAGAAATCTCTTTCTCCCCAACTCACAAGAAAAGGGGAAGAAAAATTTTTGAGTAGATTTCAGGATTTCTGGAACAGGAACACGAACTGTTACTAAGGTTCAGGCATGAAGTATCATGTTCAAACCCAGAACAATGTGTTGAATGTTAGGCTGTCAAAGCAATAGTGAATGAACACACTAAACTTTTTTAAAGTTGCATATCCTTTACAGGACGCTGCAGTCAACACCAGCAGTTTACTGCCGTTGATGTCTTGGCAAGCTTTTTATGTTCAGTAGTTTGTCATTGTTTTCTGAACGACCGGCTCCCATACCAACATGTTAAAAACAGCGCGACATGGTCTGCTACCCAATCGGTCGCCGCTGTGTTTCAAACGCGGGTAGGCGGCATTACAAATCGCGTCCGCAAAGCCATCGCCAGGAGTCACTACGCTTACATAAGTTAACGTAACAAATCAAAAACGACACGAAACGCTTTTTATTTATCAAATCAACTCCAACTTCAGGGACAACTGTGATCACACACACGTTGATGCATGAAACTCGACATTAAAGACCTCAAATATTAACATTGGTTGATCCCTATCAACTTACCTGACCTCTGCTCTCTAGGCCAGGTCTATAGAGTACACCAAGTATCACAAGCAAATGCTCACAAACCTAAACTTTGTAGAACGCGGCAATAAACAAAAGATAGTACACTTTCACATGGAGAACTTTGACGCAGACAAAAAAAAACTTTACACGGAAGACTTTACAACAGTTGTAACACGAACACAAATATGTTCGACATCAACATAAACATGAGTTTCGAGACATCAACATAAACATGAGTTTCGACACCAGCACCCAGGAGAGCTCTGACACTACAGTCATTCGCCACACAGTTTTAGTTATAAACAAACGCTGTCGACAAATCAACTATTCAAAACTATGGCAATCTTCCCACAACTCTCGCCTCAAAGACATAGACGAGCCGTCGACACACGTAGGACTGTTGTGTCACCATTGTCTTAGCTCTGCTTACTGCAGTGTTTGATTGTTTTTTCCCCATTTAACCAGCCAATTCTGAACATGCCAGCTTGGCGATAGTTCATATCCGTCCTCCTAGTTTTTTTTTTCTGTCGTCCTTTACAAAAGCTTATATCAGTGTAAATCAGAACCGTACTAATTATCTCTTTGAAAACTAACATCTAGTTAGGGCCAGATAAAATTACTAGTCGTCAGTGACCACATCAAAAAGCATAATCAATATCTAACAATGTAAGAAATCAAACCTACCCATAAACAGTCATGAAAATTACCAATCCACTTACTACGGGAACATATTACAAAGTGACACCTGAATATAAAGAAACAAAACAAAACATTGTTTAACTAACAACTTCTGAAATCTCCATCCAACAGATTAGCAACAGCATTCTGCGGAACTACAAGATACCTAAAAGAAAAATACAATAAAAGTTAGAAGCATGTTTTTTTTTTACAGAACGTCGCATTCTTAGCCAAAGGTGTCTGGTTGGTCATGGCTGTAGTATGCGTTTTCCTGCAGCGAGGCGGTGTCGTTATTTAGAGGTGAACAGGTTCGAATCCCGATGGTGTAACTATAACTTCAATTGTATGTTGTCTAGTGTGTCCCGAGGGGTAACTATAACCGTCCAATTGTTATGTTGTCTAGTGTGT
>JACEFZ010003021.1:0-15000 GCA_014155875.1 Cepaea nemoralis | reverse complement strand
GTGGGCCGTATTACTGTGAATGCAGCGGACGCGGATGATGTCAGCACGTCGAGATCTAGAAATGTCCATCGTCATTACTCAAATGTCTAGTTGTAGTCGGATGCGTCGGCCGAAAGAGGTCAAATATCACAAGTCTGCTGCAAACAGGCATACGGCAAAAATATAACATTTTACCGGACCACAATACTGAACGAGGAAAATGCAGAAGAAGAAACAACGGAATAATAATAATAATAATAATAATAATAATAATAATAATAAGAAGAAGAAGAAGAAGAAGAAGAAGAAGAAGAAGAAGAAGAAGAAGAAGAAGAAGAAGAAGAAGAAGAAGAAGAAGAAGAAGAAGAAGAAGAAGAAGAAGAAGAAGAAGAAGAACTAGATTGTGATGAAAAGTCAGACAGGCAAAAATACAGACATAAACAAGAAAGAAAGAAAGAAAGAAAGAAAGAAAGAAAGAAAGAAAAGACGCCAACGGGAGCTGGAGATAAGGACCAGCACTGAAATAACCAAAGAAATCACACCAGAAAGAAATAGAATCACTGCTCATTAAAATCGGATCCCGAACGCGATCCCTGGATGTTGTGGGGGTTGGGAGGGTGTGACTGAAAGCCGCCTGATTCACGCGTCCCCGGCGCTGGACTACAAGGGGCGAGTAATTGGTAACCGAATCAAGGCGGTGAACGTTAGATGGCTGGAGACACTGACAGAGCTTCGGGACAAAATGCAATGAGTTTTCTCCCGTTGCTTCGCTTCTATTTTTTAACCATTGGATATGGATAGGCGGGAGTGGATGTCAAAATTGTTCCATCTGAGGCTGGTCCAGGGATGTTTCATACATTAGAATTTCAGTGGTTTATGGGAGGGGGAAATGAGCAGAAGATGAGATCGTTTGGGGGTGGATGGGGAGGAGGGGGGGGGGGGGGGGGAGATTGAGTGGGGGGAGCGGGAGTTGATAGAAATAATAATGAAGTGGGTGGAAGGAATGGGTTTTGGCTACTGGAGTGAAATAATTGCCTGTTTATTTACCTACCTACCTTGCTAGCTAGCTACCTATCCACCTACCTTCCGATGTACAATCTATCGATACCTAACTATTTACCTACCTACGTACTGTCTACCTACCCAACTGCCTTTCCAAGTACAGTATATCTACCTGTCGATCAAACTCTCTTCCTGCCTACCTATCCAACCCATCTACCTTCTCAGTATAATCTATCTACCTATCGATCTTACTATCTACCTACCCATCCACGTACTGTCTACATACCCATACATACTACATACGTCTATCTATATATCGATCTACTAACCCACTTATCTACCTAACTAACGATCTACTTACATATTGTCTGAATATTTAAAAAAAAATGTGTTGCATATCCCTTACAAGACGTTGCAGTCAACACCAGCATTGTTCAGCTGCTGTTGATGTACTAGGCAAGTTTTACGTTCAGGAGTTTCCCATTTCCGGTCTCCCTGGCCTAGGGGTTAACGTCTGTCTCCGTAATCTCGTATATCCAAGTGAGGAACGTAACCTGCGCGAGAATCGGTAGCGGTTCTCGCCGCGTTGGTAACTTACGGGGTATGTAAACCGGTAGCTCAGAAAGCAATGGCAAACTACTGAGCGTAATCTTGCCAAGAAAATCAACAATCAGTTGAAAGATGCTGATGTTGACAGCAATGTCCTGTAAAGTATATGCGAAAAAAAAGAAAGTTTGCCACTGCTTTCTGAACAACCGGCTCACATACCCCTGTAAGTTACCTGCGCGACGCGAACCGCTACCGATTCTCGCAGGTGCTGTTTTCCCCACGCGGATATACGGGATTACGAACAATGTCGCAAATCCCTGTGCCAGGGAGATTGGCCGATTTTCTTAATACACATCCACATTTCTACTTACGCACTACCTACCAACCTAACCACCTACCTATCGACCAACCTAAGATGAGAGCTGCCAAAGCATCCTAGTCCGACCGCGCCCACGTCAGTTAGCGCCCGAACCGTTACACTTACTCGCCCGCCAGCCGGTATCAGATAATGTGTTTACTGACTCCACACAAGACTATGCACGACTGTTTTAAAATAGACATTTCTTTACAACCCAGCTTCAAAGAGTTCCCGAAATAATCGACTTCTGTCGTGAACGATCGGTTTCCTTCTTCAAATTTAAATTGATTTGAGCCAAGAACTGATATTACAGCACTCGGGATATTACCAAACGTGCCCCGTGCTTATCTTCAACAGCCAGCGAAGAGTTCCAATACTAATAGTACCAGCTGCAATCTGATTATGTGTCCGTCCGGCCCTTCCTTGGAGTGCAGAGTGTTTGCCTTGCCAGATCCTCAAGTCTTGGAGTTTAGACTTATAAATCAGTGTTGCTTTGCTGAAACAACAAACACCGTAGCTAGCGATACCTTCTTTGTTTGCTCTCGAACTGATGTGACAGACATTATCTGATCTTGTTTGCCGCTCATAGTGTCGTCAGAGATGAAAATGTCGTCGACAGATACATGTACAGATAGATAGTTTGTACGTTCTGCTTGGACAATCAAGAGCAGAGGGGCGGGAACCGTGCTTCAGAAAGAATTTGGTGACACCGTAATGTGGAAATTGTAATCAAGGTCGTGTGAATGTCGATACGACCCATTTCGCAGACGAACTCCTGCCTATAAAACCAATGGAGATACTTAAGTGTGCTAGTGATGCAGGACTGCGCAACGCACAAAGTGACAATGGTTATTCTTCCAGCCTGGCACCACCTAATTTTTGTTGTTTTTGTTTCAATGCCTCCGTCTCACAACGACGCTGAAAGGGCAGCCAATCGGGAAATCTAGAACCTTATCGCCAGTTTGGCAATGCAACTGTGAGAGATTTTAAAGAATAGGTTTTATCAATTTTTTCAAATGTCTTACTTTGGCAAACAAGTGTGCAATTACCGAAGGAAGCCATTTTAAATGCTTAAAATGTAATGTTTAAAATGTAGTGTAAGTGACAGGAAGTAAGCAAGCAAAGTAAGTAAGGTAATAACATAAGTAATCTTGTAAGTAAATAAGTTTGCAGGTAAGCAGGTAAGTTAGTAAGTACGTAAGTAAATAAGCAAGCTTGTAGGTAAGTAAATAAACAAGTAAGTAGGTAAAAGTAATTAAGTGAGTAAATATGTAAGTAAGAATGTCAGCAAAAAGGTAAGTAAAAAGATAAATAGCTAAATAGGTGAGAAGGTAAGTTAGTAAGTTAGTAAGAACCTTACAAAGTAATTAAAGAGATAAATTTGTTTACAAGCTGTAAGGCGAAATTAGCATATGGTAGTAGATACATATTTTTGATGAACCAATCGGCACTTCAGGGGTAATGTGTCAATAACAAGCCGTACGCCTTGGCTTCCTAAGGTTAGTTAGATGATTCACTGCCGTACAACAAGTACGAGGGCGAGTCCATAGTTCTGTGGGTTGGCAGGTAAATGTAGTTGGTGTTTTCTACAGGTGTCATTAGGTGGCAGCAACATCGAACTTCATATTCCCGTTCGTCAGGTGGTGCTAGGTGTCTCATGAGCATGCGCAGCGCATACACAAAATGGCGACTGTACTTACGGAGTGTACAACCAAAGAGCAACGTGCTGTTGTGCGGTTTTATGGGCAAAAGGACTGCCTGCAAAGGACATTCTTAAGAAAATGCTTCCTATTTATGCTGACAAAGGTTTGTCCTGTAAAGCGGTGCATAGCTGGGCAGAAAATTGTCTCAAGGTCGCGCATGACTCCGAAGTTGAATGTGAAGCGAAAACGTGGTTTAGAAAACAGAGCACGGAGTTCTATGCAGCCGGTTTAGGAGGACTGATAAAACGATGGGATAAGTGCATCAATGTTGGTGGAAATTATGTTGAGAAATAAAAGGACAATGTACGTATAAAAATAAACTAGTTTCAAATTGTTATCATATTTAATTATTTTTCTACAGCTATTTGTGACTTACTTATTGACTTCCCCTCGTACATAGCGTTTCATTGAGCATTGATATTACGGAAGATGACACGAAGCAAAACATACAACATTATCATCCTAGTATGGCGATATATCGTCCTTATGTCAAATGGGAGGTCACATATATTATCCACCGCACTGAATCAGCTAGTGTGACCAATTTCAACATGCATTTGCGTAAGATTTACCTCCCCGAATTTCTGAAAGATTTATCTCCTCTTGACACATTTCAACCTAGTTAACAGGCTCCACCTACCCATGGGTAGACATTGTCTCACAACAGTTTTGCCAGGGCCGCGTTCTTTTGATCTGCTCTGTGCGATTTGCAACTTCCGTTGCATTTTTCACCATACACGTCTTGAACATGATCTCTTATTTTTCGTTTTTATCCGAGACGGCTAGGGATGCGCGCTCTGAACTTAAATTTCATTACGTATGATATCCTTAGAAGGTAGTGATAAAAACTTCGCCACGAAGCAAGCACGACACGACGTCTCTGATCGTCAGAAGTGGCCCCCTCCTTACATGTTTTGGCTCTGTGTGACGTTGCGGAGTCTACGTACGTGTCCCAAAAACTGGGAAATGTTCCTGCTCCCAAGCCAACCCTACCTCAGGTAGGAGAGCATCGGGTACCCGTCCTTTCGTGCCCTCCTTAATATTCCGGCATCTTTGGCCATGATAAGCCGGCTTCTTCCCCGACACTTCGCCTCGTTCGTCGCCACCACGCCGGCGCTTCGCTAGGCACCAGTACCAGTAATTGCTGCCATGTTGCCTTCTTCATACCCCGCTCATGGCTCACGGAGCTACACTCCTGCCCATCTCCAATATTTCCTTAGAAATTCAAAGCCAAATGTGGGATTCGAACCAGTAAAATTTCAAAGACAAATGTGGGATTCGAACCAGATATCTTTTGAGCCTGCGGTGGACCGGTAACCTCCAAGCCACGGCGCATTCACTCTATATAAATGATCGTACAATTCAATGAATTCCCTAGCAGACGCAGCGTCGGAATTTTGACGCCTCCTGTCTGAGAGCACACAAAAGACTATCTACAAAACAAAACAGGCGACGGAGTCAGACAGGTAGCTACAATAAGAAACACACAAAGACAGTATATACGGGTAGAACATGAATCGAGAGAAACTATAGATGACAATAAATAAATATGATAAAAAGAACCGCAGCAGTTAAATGTATGTGATTAGTGTATGTGATATCTTGACGTGAAAGGCCGAATGAAAAGCAATAAAGGGAAACAAAAATGGTAATCCAATCCAGATGAAAGGATACAAATTACTGTTTGTAAAGCTAGAAACATGAATTATGTAATCTACTTCTGCGTGTGGCAGCTTTGCTGCAGCCAAATGACAACACAGATTCTGGCCTGTTGAAAGTTTAAAGATGTTTACAGGGGAGATGATCGACTTCATTGCATCGGATTTTCTCCCATATGGCTTGGTCTCTTTCCGGGTGGCCTGCCGAAAGCGTCGCACAAAGCACGGACGTCATAGCTTCAGCGACGACCCCCATGAGCTTCCGAGAAAATTGCAATCGTTAACAGAACCCACTATCTTCAGATCACAGGGCACGCGGTTTAACCACTTCCTGGCGGAGATCCCCTGTTATGTGAATGTAAAGTACTTGTAAATGACCCTTTAACACATTGGAGGCGGACCGGGTTAATGGTGCTATAACTCTATTTTACACTCACATCAGAACACCATGGCTGATGAGGTCAGTATCATACAGGCTGCTTTTACTACCCATGATATTTCCTGGCATTTATTTAGAGTGAATCGATTTTTGGCTTTCTGCACAGGAGACATCCTCCACAAAATCGATCGCCATGTGCTGGACCAATTAGCAGGTAGTGACCACAGACCAATCAAGCTTGAAATGAATATGGAGTATGTTCCACAGGAGCAAAAACCCTTGCCCCGCTGGAATTACAAACGAGCAGATTGGGACAGATTTGCCATACTAACAGACAAATATTGTGAAAACATAAATACACGATATGGCAACATAAAGCAAATGGTGGAAAGTCTAAACAGAGCGATAATACAGGCAGCCACTGAGTCCATTCCAAGAGGAGCGAGGAAAATTTACAAACCATACTGGACTGAAGAACTACAAAGTTTGGAGGACAAAGTTGAAGATGCCAGGAAGACAGCAGAGAGAGAACAAACAATTGAAGCAAACATCTCTCTCAAAGCCATCTCAGCAAAATATAAAAGAACAGTAAATCAAACAACAAGAGATTGTTGGAGGGAAAAAACAGAAAACCTGAATTTTGACAGGGATGGAAACAAACTATGGAAACTAGTGAAAGCCATGAACAATGAAGGACATAGAAACAAACAAATAACAATTAAACAAGGAAATGCCTTGCTTACAGGAAAAAAGGCTGCAAATGCACTAATGGAACACTATGCAAATGCAAACCACATTGATATTACAACCGAACAGAAGAAAGCAATCAAAGACAAACAGATACATCATAGAAATACAGAGACAGCAGCAGAATATATGATGGCAAATCTAACAATGGAAGAAATGGAACAGGCAATGAATACCCTAAAAAAGAAGAAATCACCAGGAAAGGATGGAATCACAAATGAAATGCTAATAGGACTAGGCACCAAGGCAAAGAAGAAACTACTAGCAGTCCTAAATAACAGCTGGAAGAGAGGAATAGTCCCACAGGCATGGAAGGAAGCTATACTAATACCAGTCCCAAAGAAAGGAAAAGACCTGGAAGAACCAAATGGCTATCGTCCTATCAGTCTACTTAGCTGTGTAGGAAAATTAATGGAACGCATTATCAATGGCAGGCTAACATGGCATCTAGAAGAAAACAAACTCTTAACACCACACCAAGCAGGATTCAGAAAGTACAGATCCACTGAAGATCAAATAACCTATATAGCTCAGGAAATAGAGGATGCCTTCCAAGAGAAAAAGCACACACTAGCAGTCTGGATAGATTTAGAAAAAGCATTTGATAAAGTATGGAAGGAAGGACTGAAAGTAAAACTGCAAAACATGCATGTTTGTGGGAAAATGTATAAATGGATCAGCCACTACCTTGAGAACAGAACTGCCAGGACAAAAGTACAAGGACAAACAAGCAAAATGATGCTGCTGTAGCAAGGTGTCCCCCAAGGAGGAGTTCTTTCACCAACATTATTCCTAGCATATATAAATGACATCACAGAAAATTTTCCAGCCAGAGTACACACATCCTCCTTTGCAGATGACCTAGCCATATGGACATCTGAAGAATATATTAGTACAGCTAACAGCAGAATACAGCAAGCCTTATTAGCGCTAGAGGACTGGTCAAAATCATGGCTAGTGAAGATAAGTGAGGAGAAAACAACATGCACAGTGTTCTCCCTCTCAAATAAAACTCAGCAACCTAAGCTGGTATTGAATGGAAAAATATTGCGCCATGAAGAAAATCCAAACTATCTAGGAGTCACCTTTGATCATCGCCTGACATGGAAGACACAGGTTGAGAAAAATCGAACAAGAGCAAGGCAGAGGATGGCAATCATGAAAAAGCTTGCTGGTACAACGTGGGGAGCAGATGAGAAAGTTCTCAAGAAGTTATATACTGGACGGGTGAGGCCAGTACTGGAATATGGCATTGCAGCTTGGGCAACAGCAGCTAAGTCAAACTTTAACAAAATAAGTAGAGTCCAAAACCAAGGAATGCGAATCATAACTGGAAGCCTGAAGACAACGCCTATTAATGAACTAGAAAAGATCACTTGTTTACAACCAATGCAGGATAGAAGAGATAGCAGAGCCCAGCAACAAGCAGAAAAATTTAGAAGATTGACAGACCACCCTATGTACAACAGATTTAATAGTTTTGGAAAGGGAAGACTGAAGCGTAGCAACTTTGTAGAAACTGCAAAACGAAGGATTAGGGCAGATCCTATACTTAACATATCAACAGTCAAGCCCATACACAATGCACACAAGTTCCCAGCTTGGAGACAGCAGCAACTGCCTGAGATGATAGAAAACATTCCTGGTATTGAGAAAAAGAACACTCAGCATGAAACCGAAAGAAGAGAAATAACCCTAAACTACATAAAAGAACATTACCCAAGCAGGAATTGGACCCATGCATATACAGATGGATCAGCCAAAAATTCAATAGAGAATGGAGGATGAGGAATTCTCCTAAATTTAAAAAATGGAGTGAAAAAAACACATTCAATGGCAACTGGAAAATTTTCAAGTAACTTCAAAGCGGAGGTAGAGGCTTTGAAAACTGCAGCAGAAATGCTCCTGATGGAGGAAAATAAAGAGAAGCAAATAGCTGTCTTCACAGATGCAAAGTCAGCTGTCTCAATACTGAAGAGCAATAACAGCACAGAAATAGCTGACCTAAGAGCAGCACTCCATGGTCTATGCCAGAAATCCAAAAAAGTTGTAATACAGTGGATCCCATCACATTGCAGTATACCTGGAAACGAAGAGGCTGACAGACTGGCAAAAGAGGGCGGACGACTACCACAGCCTGACATAGACATAACCTATAATGAGGCAAAGAGGTTGATAAAAATCACTTATAGAACCAAATGGGAATCAGAGCATCCAGGCCATCAGAAGGATGATGCATATTACAAACTCGACCGAAGAGAACAAGTAGCAATCTTCAGACTCCGCACAGGACATAACAGGCTGAAATACCACTTGTTCAATAAACTAAAGATAGGAGATACCGATGAATGTAATTGTAGAACTGGAAAAATGACAGCAAAACATTTGCTGCAGGATTGCCCAACGTATGCAGAACAGAGAAAGATATTTTGGCCCACACCTGCTTCATTTGAGGACAAGCTCTATGGAGATATCAACAAGCTCAAGTTGACAGCAGCTTACTTTAACTACATACAGGTTGACATTTAAAGGTGCATGAAGACCCAGAGGCATGAAATGGAATATTGCTTGGATAGCAAATCCATTATGTGGAAAGTCCAAATCGAAAGCTCGCTGTGTGGGCTTCATAAAAGGTGGAAAAGTGTCCTAGTGGCACGAAATGGAATATTGCTTGGACAGCAAATCCATTACGTGGAAAGTCCGAATCAAAAGCCCATTGAGTGGGCTTCATAAAAGGTGGAAAAGTGTCCTAGTGGCATGAAATGGAATATTGCTTGGATAGCAAATCCATTACGTGGAAAGTCTGAATCAAAAGCCCACGGTGTGGGCTTCAAAAAAAAGGTGGAAAAGTGTCCTAGTGGCACGAAATGGAATATTGCTTGGATAGCAAATCCATTACATGGAAAGTCCGAATCGAAAGCTCACTGTGTGGATGTCATCTGCAGACTGCATACTTCTGGTTCCGGAAGAACAGCCTATGGTGAACGGAAGGCCCAATATACGGAAGTGAGGCTAAGCAGCCATGTGCAGGACGTGACGATTCCTTGGGTGAGCCCAGTACCAGAGCGCTATGTATCGGCTCTGCAAGTATGGAAGCCTCCTTGGATGGCGGGGAATGCCCATGGTCTGCCCCTGCCTTCCCTTGAGGGCTGACCAGGATCTTTGGCTGTTCTATATGGACCAGCTGGGATGGGGGAATAACACCACAACAGTGAGAGTCAAACGTCCTAAGAAACCCCCGGGAAGGTTAACCCGGTCAACAAATGCCCGCAGAAGTCGGATGTGTCGGCCTAACGGCGCAAGAACGCAGCTCTGCTGTAAACAGGCACAACGCAATCACATCCGGAAAAAAAAACTCCGGATGAACGAAGAAGAAGAATCGATTTTGTGCGTGTACATGATATTTCCTGGCATTCATTTAGAGTGAATCGATTTGTGTGTGTGTGCATTATATTTCCTGGCATTCAGTTAGAGTGGATCGATTTTTGTGCGTGTGCATATTTCCTGGCATTTATTTAGAGTGAATCGATTTTTGTGCGTGTGCATGATATTTCCTGGCATTCAGTTAGAGTGAATCGATTTGTGTGCGTGTGCATGATATTTCCTGGCATTCAGTTAGAGTGAATCGAGTTTTGTGCGTGTGCATGATATTTCCTGGCATTCAGTTAGAGTGAATCGATTTGTGTGCGTGTGCATGATATTTCCTGGCATTCAGTTAGAGCAGTGGTTCTCAACATTTTTTGGCCCGTGTTCCCCTTCACCATATTTTCAGAACGTCATTCCCCCCTTCCTATCAAAAATTTGGCTCGTGCCCCCCCCCCTTTCACCGTATTTTCAGAACGTCATTCCCCCCCCCCCCTTTCATATTTCCTATCTAAAAATCCCCCCACCCCTACACAGTATACGTAAAAATGGAAGGTAAATTTAATAGCATATACTAAAACAAGTCTAGACATCCACATAAAACATGATTTGTGGGTCTAATTACTTTATAAAATGAATTTTAGAAGGATGAGACGTACATAACTGTAAAGTATGAAGGGAAAAACAATATCAAGTAATCAGTTCTTGTATTAACGCGATCTTGAAATGGTCTTCCACCCCCCCCCCCCCCCCGAAACCCTAAAATCCCCCCCCCCCTCCCGGGGGGGGGGGGGGGGAATTCCCCACCGTTTGAGAACCACTGAGTTAGAGTGAATCGATATTTGTTCGTGTGTGTCGTTTTTTTTTTTGTTTTGTTTATTTTTTATTATTTGTTTTAACGCTCGCTGTCTTTGAACTTAAGCGTAGCCCATACAAGTGCTACTACTTCTACTTCACTGGACTGATTTCTGCGCCCGGATTAGCTTTCCATATTACCAGTATCCTTCGCCATCAAGCGAATCCACTCCGACTTCAGACGTACTTGTAATTTACGTCCCCTAGTCAAAGAGAAAGTGGACCAACGTGAGAGCACAGATCGATTTTTAAACATCCGTGTGAATGCCGATTTAGACACATAACAACCGGAACGGCAGACATGCGTGTCTTTCAGGACACACTTAAATAAACATAGCTAGCCGTTGGCTGGTGAGTGTTGCAGAGTCCGTGCACTGTGTTGATATAAGTCAAATATAGGGGAGGTGTAGGCCTGGTGGGGGTTCTCGTGTACAAAAAGAAAGTAGTCCTTAACACTCAAACCAAAGCACAAGTAAAAATTCACATGCAAACCGAAACTCGTCTTCTGCTTCCTCTTTCGAGGGGAATGCCTCACGCCTGGGTACGCGCCTCGGAGATGAGCGTATCCAACTTCGGCATACATTTGTGTAGATTTACAAGGTCCCACCCAAGGTAACGGGCTATATTTACCCGTGTGTAGGTTTCCTTTTCTTTTTAACAATTTTGCCAGCATGGTAGCTTTACAGCCTACTCTTCACACTTTCTAAATGCCGCAGGAGTTTTAACAATCACAACTTACATACAAGGAACCTCATGGCCTGCGCTTTTATATGTGAAGGCAAAGTATCCACATCTGATTCCTCTCTAGCACAAAACAGGTTGTGATAAAATCAAACGCCGGCGATTCTTCTCCAATACCCCAGCCCTGGGAAGTTTGCGTGGTCATGTGGTTACTCCGTCTGCCTCACGCTATGAAGTTTGTGGGTTCGATTCCGGATTATAACATTCGGTCCATGGGTGCAGTTTTCTCGGAGTCTCATGGGGGTCGTCGCTGGAGATAAGAAGCTCGTGCTTTGTGCGGCGCTATCGGCAGCTCGCCCTGCTGGAAAAGAACGAACCATGTGGGATGAACTAGGTGCAATGAAGTCGACCCTCTTGTCGTTTAAATCCGCTTTAAGCCCCATGTCTATTCTGGAATTTGAAACTGTTGATTTCCGAGCCTGAGGTGAATTCCAAACATCTTAGCCACGCCTCCCCCATGAGCTCGAAGTACAGAATAAAGAGCAGCCCAGAACACTAGAAGTAATAGCATGTGTATAGACAACGCTTGAGTTGAAAGCAGCCAGTGTTCGTCTCCCGTGGTCTTCACTTGTCTTGCCACTGAATTCAGATGGACTCAGGCGAGAAAGTGAGGTCGATGAATTGTCCAATCTTTCCTTCCTCAATTGAACCCAGTTCATCGCGCAAGTCATTCTGCGTCCAAACCAAACAACGATATTGGGGTTAGTGTACTTGCTTGCAAAAATTATGGTCCAGATTCAATCCCACAGGAAAAAACAGGATGGGCTAAGGGGTTACGGAGGCAATTCGTAATCCCGCAAACCACGTTCGAAACTCAATTGCGGGCGATTTGGAAGCAACCGTCTTGCGGTGGTTATCATTCTATGGTATGATTGCCAGTTATTCAGAAAGCAATGGCAAACTACTTAACGTAAACTAACCAAGAAATCAAAAAGAGCCCAAACATTTCTGGGGCTGCTTGATTGCAAACGTCCTGCAGTTAGTTAGTTAGTTAGTCGCGGTTCCAACTTCGCAGCAACGGGTCGTCCCCATTATGCTCCGTTCCTGTGCCAGTGAATATCACATAAAATGCTCCCCACTGCCCAATGTGAAAAGTGGAAAAGACAGGAGTCTCGACAAACAACAGCCCGCACAGATACACTGTGCATAATGCCGCAACCAGAATGTCAACACACCAGTCCCCCACGAAACATCCAGTTTATTTCTGATGGAATCGGCAGTCATTTTCCCATCTGGATGTTTCCTAGATGTTCACCCACACAGTCCACGAAAATACAGTTCATCGTTGATGGCAGTGACAGTCAACCAGAAGCCCAGAAGCCACGCATTTCTGCATAAGGCAAAAACCGGTCAACTCTGGGACATAGCCAGCTGCCATCGCTCCTAACATGCAGTCACGTTCCAAAAAACCTCGGGCAGATTCAAAAGCATTTCACACGAAACTCATAGCTCACAGTGTCGCGCCACGCACTCACTCAGTAGCAGGGTGACGGAACCATAGCCTCCTTAGTCGCCTCTTACGACATGCATGGTAGGCTACAGTGTTGTTATTCTTTGCTTCCCTTATGGGCCCCGGCAACACACGGGAGAAACGTCCTGTAAAGAATATGCAATTAACTGTTTTGTGTGTACTTTGTTTTGTGTTAAATAAAATAGAAATTACCAAATAGCACTACTCTGTAGTAAACCTAGTCTTATAAAAGGAGTTCCAAAATTATTCCGTATCTCCTAGAAATTGTCCAGGGAGGAAAGGAGTGAGAATGGGCTCTGGTCATCCCACCACATTATCCCCTGACCTAGCATATACCACGTTACCCACTGAGTGCCGATTGGTCTACACAAACCCCCGGCAGTCACCATACACCTAATACGACTCAAGGAATGTAAAATGCTTCTTTATTTTTATTGTTTTAAAAACAAAGGCCAGTGGCATGAACTGCTGTTTGTATGGGACTTGACGTCATCATCATCAAGTGGGTTACATTGGGCAAATATAATATGAAATACAACCAGTTAGGTATGTGCAGCTGCTGCGAAAAGATGAGATAAACTAAACACGGACACAATGTACACACCTTACAACGGACTCCATAAAAGTGAACATAGATCACAGAGTGAACATACCCCAAAGCAAGAGACAAACAAGAACTATATAATAATAAAATAATAAAATAAAAATTAGTATCCTAGGACACAAGAAACGACGTTTCGATTATATAAACCTTCATCAGAGACGGAACAACACGAAACAGATCTAAAGAAACAAAAATATAAACTTATAAAATAATATTAAAACACAACTCCGTTGTCAAGAATTCACAATAGTTGGGTTCAGTTCGGTTTTGAAAGGTGCTCTTTTTCTACTACAAAGGTTGAGTCCAATTCAGCTGTACAAGTGCCAAATAAGAAATGTGCCAAATAAGAAAATACGATGGCAACGACATGAGCGCAGTTGATGAAGGGTAGATGCCAGCTCTCGATGTTCTCCACGGGAAGCAAAGAGTGACCACCTATTCCTCTGTGCACTCATGTCTAAAAACTGTCGTCCTGAAACTTCACACACCAACAGAAGTTTCCTTTTATGGGGCTTGATTTATTATTTTATGTTTAGGTAGCCATTGTAGCGAAGTGTCTGACCCCAGTGGTCGTGGATTAGATTTCCCATCCAGGCTAATTTTCAACCTTAGTTAAAGTCCCTGGTCGGGGTTAGAATTCTCATCCATGCCGATTTTCAACCTGAGTTCAACTCTCTGGTCGTGGGTTAGAATTCGCATCCAGGCCGATTCTCAAACTGAGTTGAAGTCCCTGGTCGTGGGTTAGAATTCGCATCCAGGCCAATTTTCAACCTGAGCTGACCGCCATGGAGTGGGTTCGAATTTGCATCCAGACCGATGTTCAACCCGAGTTGAAGTCCCTGGTCGTGGGTTAGAATTCGCACCCAGGCCGATTTTCAGCCTGGGTTGAAGTCTCTGGTCGTGGGTTAGAATTCGTATCCAGGCCAATTTTCAACCTGAGCTGACCTCCATGGAGTGGGTTAGAATTTTGGATCCAGGCCGATGTTCAACCTTGAGTTGAAGTCCCAGGTGATCCCTGCCTCAATGAGGTGTCAGGAAATATCCGGCAAAGTAAAGGAGGAGGGTCTGATACTGCCCACCTCGCTCTCCGAGTGTCGGCTGGTGTGTGGGCTGATGGGTCTAGCACCATGTAACCAATGCAACTTGAGGCGTGTACAAGGGTCCTTTAACTTTACTTTACATTACTTTACATTATTTTACTTTACATTACATTACTTAAGTCGTGTACCAAATTGAACCATTACCAAATTTGTACGTTAACTTCGAGTCATCATCATCAAGTGCCGTGCCGGCTGGCGTAGGCGTTCATGGCTCTCCATAGATCTCGGTCTTTGGTTTTCTGGATCAACTCTGCTGCTGATATTCCTCCATGCCACCGTCTCAATCCATCCAGCATCACTTCTCTTGGTCTACCTCTGCCTCTCTTCCCCTCGATCTTTCCAGTTGTTACAATGTTCTCCAATGCCTCTCTTCTCATCACATGACCGAGGAAAGCTGTTTGTCTTTTTTTTTTTAGTTTTCCCTTTTAATTCGGTTTTAGTAAAAATTAAATTTTAAAAATTTTTTTTTTTTCTTAAGTTTTTTGTTTTTT
>JACEFZ010003020.1:230000-243067 GCA_014155875.1 Cepaea nemoralis | reverse complement strand
AAACCACCCAAAAATAAACCCGAAAAGTCCCAAAAAACAAAACCCCCCCCCCCCCCCCCTTTTTACGCCTGCTAATTTTTAGATAATAAAATGTCTTTCATCCCGTGTTTCTCTTGACAAAGTTTTCCCAGATATGACACATTTATGCATTCAACCTCGTCCTTGGCTATGCCCCATACATTTCATTTGTATCACCAACAACATGCAATACCTTCTAGTAGTTTCCTTGTCGGCCTACGATCTCTCAACTTTCCCTCTACAACATGCTCCCTTTCTAGTAGTTTCCCTTGTCTGCCTACGATCTCTCAACATCCTCTACAACTGCAATACCTTCTAGTAGTTTCCTTGTCTGCCTACGATCTCTCAACATTCCTCTACAACATGCAATACCTTCTAGTAGTTTCCTTGTCTGCCTACGATCTCTCAACATTCCTCTACAACATGCAATACCTTCTAGTAGTTTCCTTGTCTGCCTATGATCTCTCAACATTCCTCTAAAATACTTGACGTCTAGTGGCTTAAGGATTAGTGAAAGCAGTTTCATAATCCACCGCCATACCTGAGCCAGGGTTCGTAATCAGTAGCAAGCGATTTGAAAACATAACGCTTGACGGTGATGTCCCAGGTATGAGAGCAGGCCGTTCAGAGAGCAATGGCAAACTACTGAGCCTAATATTGTGTAGTAAATCTCTGGAGCTACGGAGTTCGTACTCTGTGCGACGCTTCGGCAGCCCACCCTGCACAAAGAGACCGAGCCATATGGGATAAAATACAGTGCCTGTTAAACCCCTTTTTATAATAAAAACTAACCAATAATTGCTGGTGTTGATTGCAACGTCATGTGAAATGACAAGCAAGGAACTTTTAAACTTCTAAACTAACACAGTCACTGTCTCAAGTTTATACACGATTTTCATTACTGTTAGCAACTGCTTCACAGGAAAGGTAATTGCAAAAGTACAACTTCTGTAACTGGCGCGACTTATTCTAATCCAAGTTTTGATGAATACAATATTTTGCAGACATAGACGAAAATAATATCATGATGATAATCTTGATAGAGTCAGAGGTGGAAGGTAGGCGTGTTTGTTGAAAGCAGCAATTTAAACGGGAAAATAACGTCTATAAATAAACTGGAAATAGACCGCTAGATCATCATGGCGACAGACGGAAACCATTGGTAGTCAGGTCAGCTGACCGAAGATCTGACGTTAGTGAAGTCTCTCACGTCTCGTCTAATAATTCATCAAGGTTTAATTTTGTTTGTACACAAATTTAAAGGGCTTTTATTTACGTCATAAGATAGTTTGGGCTATATGGGTATATTTTTATATCTATCGGTACTTCATGGGTGATGTGGTATAAACAAGCCTATTACTTTAACGTCACAGATCATTTCTCGCTACTCATGTTTTATGATTGGTCAACATGTGAATCGAAGTTAATTGAAAAGATACACATTTTTCTTTGCTGATGTTCCTACGTTTGACCAATGATAGTATAATTGACCGGGTGGCGGGATAGGGGTGTCCTCTATGAAAGGAGTAAGCATTGTGTCTACTTCCCTCCGCTAGTCTACGGGACACCCTTTGGCAAGGTGGAGTACCAATTTATCCTTCAATCAGGTTACATGAGGCCATGGACGCAAGTGGTGGATGGAGTTGAAGAGCAGCCGACAGATGGTCTTTGGTTATGATCTCCAATTTCACGATGGTAGGCAGAAGATCGCTCTCTCTCTCTCTCTCTCTCTCTCTCTCTCTCTCTCTCTCTCTCTCTCTCTCTCTCTCTCTCTTTTTGTTGTTGTTGAGAAAGTGGCTACTGCTATCGATCAGTATGATTACTGTTAAGAATTAAAGCAACGGCAAACTACCTTCTTTACAGATGTCTAGAAAGTAATGTTTCGTAAATTTGCTCTAGCTGTCCGCTCTATCAGAGCTTCGACCCTAGACCAGTTGCCCATCAAGGCTTAGGGCCCGGTCTGCCCTGCCATGAAATTTAGTCTTTGGTTTGCATTTCCTTCGGGCTCTTAGATAAGGCTTATACCCTCTCAATCGCGCTCTTCCGCCCGAAGAATAAGGCGCAATGTGTTGAGTCGTATTTAGGTAGAGCGCCCAACATTCGGCGCTAACAGAAAGCAGGTAGAATCGTCTACTGTCATACGGTAGCTCAATCGTATTTGGCCATGTTTTGACAGAAGACAACCACATATAGCACAGAATATAGTCATCAGACACGGAATTAAAGAGAGACCGTCACAAGACAGGCAACTCTGGAATGGACATTTCAGGAGGCTTCACTTCCAGCACAAGGGCATAAATATTAAGTGACGATGATGATGTTGATTATGATCATGATAATGATGGTGATGATGATAAATATGATGATATTGATGATGATTATTATGAAACTGACATCGGCATATATGATGTAGCTGATGGATCATCATGGATATGTCAGTTTAGGACAGAAAATGTTGACATATCAGCTGCTAGAGAAGATAAAAGAGTCATAACAGGCAATGTCAGCTTCTTCTTCTTCTTCTTCTTCTTCTTCTTCTTCTTCTTCTTATTATTATTATTATTATTATTATTATTATTATTATTATTATTATTATTATTATTATTAAGAAGAAGAAGAAGAAGAACAAGAACAAGAGGAAGCTGCAGCAGCATTAGCAATGCAATAGCAGCAGCAGCAACAACAGCAGCAGCAGTAGAAGAAGAAGAAGAAGAAGAAGAAGAAGAAGAAGAAGAAGAAGAAGAAGAAGAAGAAGAAGAAGAAGAAGAAGAAGAAGAAGAAGAAGAAGAAGAAGAAGAAGATGGGGTAGAAAGAAAGAAAGAAAGAAAGAAAGAAAGAAAGAAAGAAAGAAAGAAAGAAAGAAAGAAAGAAAGAAAGAAAGAAAGAAAGAAAGAAAGAAAGTAGGCCATAACGAGGAGACCAAGAAGGAGAATAAGAAAAAGAAGAAATACCCAGTCTAACAATGCAACAATCGTCACGCCAGGTACAGCACACAAAAATTGCATTCATCGTTTTACTGCCGTGTCTAAACCAACAGTATTTGTTATATTTCACACCACTAGCTTTGGCCTACCTCTTCTTTCACCTGAAAGAGCAGTAGATAGTTCAGCCTCCCCGAGAAGCTACATTCATTGCCTGCAATACCTGGATTCACCAGCAACAAAGTACAAAACAATGAATCACTTTTTTGGGGGATAGAGATTAAAGTTAATTTAAACAAACTCAACATGATAAATGTATATTATCTTTTATTAAACAAAAGAGCAATTTCTAACAGGGCAATGACCGGAATCTGGACATAAGTAGAATAAAGAAAGTTTCTATCACGAATGATTGCTTGCCAAAGCAATATGACATGTAGCTAAGAATTTATGTGATGGGGGAAACCGTTGGCGCTATCACAGAACATTGCGATTTCTCAGCTTTGTCTGATTACCCTCCCCCTCACTTCTAGACCATATTCAGAAGATGCACGTACAATTTCACACTTATTTCACTGTACACGTGGCCAAGCCTAACATGTGTTTATGTAAAGCTGCATTACTTTGTGTTACTTTTTATTATTTAAAATGTGTAACAGGAAACGTCGGGGAAAGTCAAAGGACACCGTCGTGACAGAGATCACATGACCCACTGGAGTGTCGTGTGGTGGATACACACATGAGTTTAGCACTGTATGCCCAATACTCTTTAAAGTGTGTAAAAGTGTCATTTAATTTTAAGTCATATATTCTGTAAGCCTCAAGGTGTGTAAATGTTTCATTTCATTTTAAGCCATATATCCTATAAGCCTCAAGGTGTGTAAAAGTGTCATTTAATTTTAAGTCATATATTAAGTGGGACGCAGAGGTGTTTCCAAGGCACCAGGGCCGGGTTATATACTGGCCAAGACCTATTGACGCGTCCTCGTCGAGCGTCCTGGGCAACAGGTCCCTTCGGGGTCCTGGCTGAAGTCAATAGGATTGCTGATTCCTCCGAAGTCGGAGAGTGTCTGCCTGTACGGCGAGGAACCACCAGTCTGCACACCAATAAGCCAGACATGGGACAACGGATACTCACGCAAACCTCAGGTCCTGTATGACATCACACTGATGTTGGACAACAGGATGTCTTCACCAGAGATACAGGACTTCGCGTTGGAGCTCAAGCCAACGAACACAAGCAAGCAAGCATATATTAAGTAAGCCTCAAGGTGTGTAAATGTGGCATTTAATTTTAAATCATATATTCTGTAAGCCACTAGGTATGTAAAAGTGTCATTTAAGTTTAAGCCATATATCCTATAAGCCACAAGGTGTGTAAAAATTTCATTTACTTTTAAGCCATGTATCCTATAAGGCTCGGGGTGTGTAACAATGTTATTTAATTTTAAGCCATGTATACTGTAAGCTCAACACATGGTCTCTAAATTCAGTCCAGGCTGTGTGTTATGGAGAGGTATCAATTTTACAAACTATCGTCTGTCAAGACGGCAAGGTGCCAGTCAGTCATACTGTAAGCCTCAAGGTGTGTAACAGTGTCATTTAGTTTTAAGCCATATATCCTGTAAGCCTCAAAGTGTGTAAAAGTGTTACTTATTCATAAGCCATGTATCCTGTAAGCCTCAAAGTGTGTAAAAGTATTATTTAATTTTAAGCCATATATCACGTAAGCCTCAAAGTGTGTAAAAGTGTTATGTAATTGTAAGCCAAGTATCATGTAAGCGTCAAGGTGTGTAAAAATTTCATTTAATTTAAGCCATAGATCCTGTAAGCCTTGCAGTGTGTAAAAGTGTCATTTTCTGTTGTACCCATGTACCATTAAAAGAGTTAAAAGGCTTGATGAACGACTTCATTGCATCGGGTTGTATCCCATACGGTTCCGTCTCCTTCCGTTGGGCGATCTGTCGAAATCGTCGCACAGAGCACGAACAATGTAGCTCCAGCGACGATCCCCAGGTGTCTCCGACAAAATTGCACTCGTTAACCGAACGATGTACACGGGAATGGAACTCACAAACTTCGTAATGCGAGACAGACGGTGTAACCGATTTGCCACGGAGTCTCACTTTAACCATATAGAACATATGCAGTCAGGGGTGCGAACGGGTCCTGGCTTTTGTAAACTATGTGCATTTTAAGTCCCAAAGTCGTATAACTGAGTCGTATAGTGTATGTATGGGTGGTAGGTCTCAGTCAGATATGACTGTCAGGTCTTAGTCGGATATCGCTAACAGGTCTCAGTCAGATATGACTGTCAGGTCTTAATCAGAAATGACTATTAGGTCTTAGGGATGACTGTCAGGTCATACTGAGATATGATTATCAGGTCTTAGATATTACTGTACGTCTCAGTCAAATATGAATGTCAGGTCTTATTCAGGCATGATTGTCAAGTGTAGTCAGATATGACTAAGTTAATGTATGGCTGTAGAGTGCAGACGGTCCCACTTTCTGTTAGCGCAAAATGTTGGGCGGCGTTTATCTAGCCCCGACACCCCACAATGAGCCAACTGCCGCGGCAGGACGAGCGCAATTGGGAGGTTACTGAAGACTAAATAGTTGACTTGGTCAGTCTCTGGTCTAGGATGGTAGTTCGTGCAGACGGACAGTTAGAACATTGCCTTGCTGACCCGGTAGCGTCTGCAGCTTGTCTTGTTCCTGATGTCTTGGTGTTACTTTTCCTCTGGAGTAAAATAGGTAGGCCGAGAGACGGATCGTGCTGCATGGGCTTTGTGTTATGGAGAGGTATAATTCCACCCCTGGTCTTACCGCCATAAATTGCATTTGCTATGCGATATTTTGTAGCACAGTGTAACAAACCTTCGTCAGTCACGAAGGAAAGATGTCAGTGAGTGATCACTATTGAAACAATGCACCCTAAAAGTTTTCAGGGTTTTTATCCTTTGCTGTGGTTTTTTAACCATATATCATATAAGCATCTTCTTCTTAGTTTTTCTACGAGCTGTATGCAAATCCACTGCTGCTTGGTAGGCCAGTAGCAGATGTAGGACAAAATCATGACCAAGGAGAGTCTGCGCCCCCCCCCCCTCCCCGGCTAGCCAGAACCCTGTTGTCCCATGACCTCGCTGTCACGGTTTCCCGGTCTACACAACGGGTGGATGGGGTCGACTTGTGTAGTCAGCGGGTCATCGGCAAGGCTACTAATTTTCACTTTTCACCCCTCCTGGGAGAGGCTAACCGATCTATGCTAGCTGCAGGGCCAAGCGTAGTTACCACCTTGTAGACAAAACATATCAATAGATACTAAGAAAGCACTCTACAACATAATCTTCCTACCAACTCTATGCTACCAATGTCAAAACCTGGGCAATGCTAGTAAAAGAGAAAAGAAAATTACAACAACAGAAATGAGATTCCTGAGAAGAATACTCAATGTTTCAAGAAGAGGAAAAAATCAGAAATGAAGACATCAGGACTAAAGTGGGTGTTATAGCAGCGATAGATTTTACTAGAAGGCTGCGAATGAAATGGTTTGGCAATGTATCTAGGTTACCAACTAACAGTATGCCACAACAATCAATGAAGACCAGACTAAATGGAAGCAGAAGAGGTGGCCGACAACGTAAGCGATGGACAAAGGGAATAACAGAGTCCATGGGAATCTCGATACACGAAACCCATAAACGGGCACTGCCCCGCTATTTTTACTTCACCTCGACACCACAAGGTACAAAAGGAGCAAGATTAGATGACGAAACCATATAAGCCGTAAATGCCTGCAAATGGCCCATTACATTAACTTTACTATTTGTAATATGCATACCAAAGAGAGGCATCCAATCATTGGCCATCCCTTTCGCTAGATTCCACTTTTGAATTCACTTTAACACCATTCAGGTTCGTGTCTGGTTTGTTTTCCAGCTTCAGAATTCATAAGAGACTGCACCTTGTCGGGTGTAGTGTAATGACATGTTTATGGTTGTGTTGATGGCGCATAGAAGACAGGTGAAATTTCTGAAACTTCAGTTGTATTCTCCATATGATAAGGTAGCGGCGCAGCAAAGTCATATTTCTAGCATACAGACTGAAATATGTGGAAGAAATGTGTCGGTTGGGATTAACACATTCTCCTTCGTCTCCCTGTTCTTGTTCTTTTTCGGTTCTCGCTTTTGTGTTCATCTTTTTCGTCTTCTTCTTTTCCTTATCATCATCATCATCATCATATGCCATGTCGGTAAGTATGGGCGTTCATGTCTCGCCATCTCCCTCGATCAGCAGAGTAGTGGATCAGCTCCGTGTTCCTGTCTCGACCATGCCACATGGTCAAGCCATTCATGTATTTATTTCTCTGCCTTCATCTTGCTCGTTTTCCATCAATCCTTGCCAGTTGTCACCAAGCTCTTCAATTTATTCCTTATCATAACGCGACCAAAAAATGTTGACCAAAGAGAGGCATCCAATCATTGACCATCCTTTGTGTTCTTCATTTTTCTTATGCTTCTTAATTAACATCACATTCATCATTATCACCACATTCATCATTATCATCACATTCATCATTAACATCACATTCATCATTATCATCATCGTGTTGTTGTTAACGTTCTTCTTCTTCTTCTTCTTCTTCTTCTTCTTCTTCTTCTTCTTCTTCTTCTTCTTCTTCTTCTTCTTCTCTTCTTCTTCTTATCCACCACCACCACATCCTCCTCCTCCTCCTTCTCCTCCTCCTTCTTCTGTTTTTTATTTCTGCTTCTGCTGCTTCTTCTTCTTCATTTCTTCTTCTTCTTCTTCTTCTTCTTCTTCTTCTTCTTCTTCTTCTTCTTCTTCTTCTTCTTCTTCTTCTTCTTCTTATACTTCTACTTCTTCTTCTTCTTCTTATACTTCTTCTTCTTCTTCTTCTTCTTCTTCTTCTTCTTCTTCTTCTTCTTCTTCTTCTTCTTCTTCTTCTTCTTCTTCTTCTTCTTAAAGTGAGTTTTCCTTCGTCTTCTTCGTCTTTTTCGTCTTCATTTTTTCTTCATCTTCTTATCTCCCTACTACCTCAGAATCTTTCACCTCGTCCATCCTAGTTCTCATCCTCCTCCGCCTCCTTCTTCTGATTCATCTTCATCTTCTCCTGAGTCGCCTCATTACATCGTCGTCATCACAGCATTGTTGACGCCGCTCCTGTGATTCTAATTGTCGTGAATTATTACCGAGTTTTAATACAATGACTATTTATCATCACTAAGAAGAGACTGGGAAAGCACCTACACCAGCCAGTACACTAGGCAGACATTTGCCAAACTAAGAGAGACAACGTCAAACTTAAACAGACAAATTATCACACATTACAGTCTTCAGACAGATAAACTGTTTATCTTTAAAATGTCGATACAGACGAGTCATTCGCAGTGCATTCGATGAGACATTTTTACGTGTATATTCCATTTTCGTACTTGTTTTCTTTCCGTTTCTTTCTAAAACTCCCAATTGGATTTTGCACTCGCGCTAAATTTTCTAATTGATTTTGTTTGCTTTTTTCATGTTGTAATTGTTAGTGGTTCTCAGAGAATGCGGCGCTAGACACCCATGGGACAGATAACCTGGCCGGAGTGGTCACAATCTTTTATGTATGTATATGTGGATTATGTGGGAGAATCGATCGCATGCCACGGGGACAAATTTCAAACACATATAAAGGTTTAATCCAGAAGCCACACACATTATATTGCACTACTTTGTGCCTGGTATATTTCGCTGCATCTCGTCAGTTGCACAATGCAGAGTTATATATTATATGATGTGAATAAACGAATAATACTTAGGCTGAAAACTAAATATATGGTCACTGATAATGTTCTAATGTGGAGAATCTTATCCCCACGGTAGTTTAAAATTTAAAAGGAAGTCCTCAGTTTGCATAACAATGGGACGCAGAGGTGTTTCCAAGGCACCAGGGCCGGGTTATATACTGGCCAAGACCTATTGACGCGTCCTCGTCGAGCGTCCTGGGCAACAGGTCCCTTCGGGGTCCTGGCTAAAGTCAGTAGGATCGCCGATTCCTCCGAAGTCGGAGAGTGTCTGCCTGTACGGCGAGGAACCACCAGTCTGCACACCAATAAGCCAGACATGGGACAACGGATACTCACGCAAGGCTCAGGTCCTGTATGACATCACACTGATGTTGGACAACAGGATGTCTTCATCCGACATACAGGACTTCGCGTTGGAGCTCAAGCCAACGAACACAAGCAAGCAAGCAAGCAAGCATAACAACTGCTAAAATGGCTTAATTGATAGTGCTTCGATATATTTGAGCATATATAACTCTGCAGATTGCACTTGAGGAGATACAGCTAAGATAAATACATTGTTTTGGAAATAGAGAGGTATCGGGGGAACTGGGAATTAAAACAATCAAGAGTCGAGATGGAAAATATGTAGAAACATGTTACATTCTTCTTTCTCTTCGTCGTTCCTGTTTCAATGGAAATGCGTCACGCGTAGTTATGCATATCAAAGGTTAGTGTCCCCGTCTTCGGGAGGGTTGTGTGCAAGGTTTGCTTCCTCTAGACAAATTCCATCCACGGTAAAGGAGACTGTCTAATCTGGTTATCATTGACTGTCAAGATGCTGGATAGGCATAGATAGAAGTAGGATAGGTATAGATAGAAATAGGACAGGACGGAGGAAAGTAAAGGACAGAGACAGGACATAATAAGGACCTTTACAATAGAATAGATAGATAGATAGATAGATAGATAGATAGAGAGAGAGAGAGAGAGAGAGAGAGAGAGAGAGAGAGAGAGAGAGAGAGAGAGAGACAGTATAGGGAGATAGAACTCAAAACCAGTGTTAGGACCAGACCGAGACAGGACACGCATGTGTCATAGCTAGGACATGACTAGGACATACCGGGATTAACTCCCGACATAGGACAGAGTATAGTAATCACGGGGACTACCCGTAAACAGACTGAACTCTAGTATAGCTGTAGGCTACGAGGACTGGACCACTAAACTACGTGACAAGTAATCCAGCACGCTGTGCGGCTGACCGCACGAGATCGGGGTACGAGGAGCTGGACTAGACCTGTGAATTCAGGCAGACCGGGACGGACAGTTAGAGCGACTGGACCTATGTGTTTACCCTCGCCAGTTGTGAAGTTTAGAGAGGGCATAGTTATACGTAGCTAACATTGAGAATGTATTTGAGTGTTGAATGCCAGTGGTGTATGTTCGTAAGACGAGCTCTGTAATATATATAGATGAAAACGTGATTCTTTTTCATCCAATCATACAAAGACGTGTTTGTAATTATGAGGTGTGAATGAAGGAACCAGCGTGCTTGTATGAAGTCAGGTTGTTGACATTGACTGTCAGAACAAACAATCAACTGTCATCTACTGCCTATAGTACCTTGCAGTGTAGGGCAGGGGGTTCTTGAGCCTGAAGTAGTTAAGGCTGCCAAGTTAGTATAGTCACCACTAACTGTGCAGGTTAGGATTTTCTTTTTGTCACGGAGAGAAAAAAAAAATCCACTCCTTGTCGAGGATTCGAACCCGGGTCTCCCGAAGGAGAACCCATATTTAGAGAACAATAACGGATATTGTTTAATGATTCAGTGCCGAAGGATAATATATCGTCAAATGTCACTTCCCATTTGGACAGAAGGGCGATATATCGCAGTACCATGGTTATCGTGTTATTTATTTCCATATCTTACACAATGTTAATGTTCTCATCATGTACCATGCCGATAACTGTGGGCGGCCATGTTTCACTACCTTAATCGATCAGCCGAGTCGAGGATGAGCTCTGTGTTCTTGTCTCGACCATACCACATGGCCAAGCCATCCAGGTATTTATTTCTTTGCCTTCCCCGTGTTCTTTTCTCCTCAATCTTGCCAGTTGGCATCAAGTTCTATAGCTTATTTCTACTCATATACTTCTTCTTCTTCAGCGTTCCGAGCCATTGAGGTTCTTTGCTGCAGATACAATCCGTCTCCATTCGTCTCTCTGGTGGATCTTCTCTTGCCAGTCGTTGATTCCAAGTGCTTGTAGATCTGTATATGTATTATCTCTCCACCGCCTTCTTGGTCTACCTCGGGGTCTACGGTCATTTATTTCCTGAGTGTAAGCGAGTTTTGTTTCCCTATTATCTTCCATTCTTTCTATATGCCCCAGCCATTGTAGTCTATTAGCCTTCATGATACCAGTGATTAGCGGGGACTTAAACAGATCATAAATGTCTTTGTTACTTCTTCTTTTCCACTCTCCACTTTGTGTATCCCTAATGGGTCCAAAGATGCGTCTTAAAATTTTGTTCTCAAAGGTTTGTAACAAGGCTTCGTCTCCTTTTGTTGTACTCCAGGTTTCAGAGCCATACAGCACAACTGGTCTGATCAGTGTTTTGTATATTGTGATTTTGGTGTTACGAGATAGCGCCTTTGATTTTAGTAGATGTTGTAGTGCATAGTATATCTTATTTCCAGAGTTGATTCTAGTTTGTATTTCTTCCCTTATGATGTTGGAGCAGTTGAAGATTGCTCCCAGGTATATATACTATACATATACTGTCTAAAAATATTGCTACTGTCTAATTTCTCTAATCAGTTTACGGTTTTAATTTGTTTCTTTTCACAGCCAACCATCCAGCTAGCAAAACAAGCCAGCCAGGCAGTAACCCAACCCGCCAAACAACCAAACAATAAGCCAACCACCTACCCACCTAACCAACCAGCCAGCCAATCAGCCAGCCAGACAACTAATTAATCAACCACCCACCCAATGAAGGAAGGAACGAACGAACTTTATTTAACACACCAACTAGCCATTCAGCTAAGCAATCCACCCACCCAGCCAACCAAACAGCCAGCCAGCCAACCAACCCACCCACCCACCCAACAACTACCCAACCAAACAGCCACTCAATCCACCCACAAACCAGCCAACCCACCCACCCACAAACCAACCAACCAGCCAACCCACCCACCCACAAATCAACCAACCACCCAACGAACGAACTTTATTTAAACAGCCAATCAGCCAACCAGCCAACAAAACCACCAACCAATCAGCCAGCCAATCAACCAACCCCACCCGACGAACGAATGAACGAACGTTATTTAATCAGCCAGCCAGTCAGCCAACCAGCCAGCTAAACAACCAACCAACCTCCCAGCCCGCCAATCAACCACCCAACCCTCCAACCAGTCAACCAACAAACCAGCCAGCCAAACAACCAACCAACCCACTAAACAACCAACAAAGCAACCAACCAACCAGCCAGCCACCCAACCAACCAACCAACCCACCAAACAATAAACCAGCCAACCAACCAACAAACCACTAACCAACCAGTCAACCAATCAACCAACTAACCAACCACCCAGCCAATCAACCAAACAAACCACCAAACAACCATCCAGCCAATCAAATAACCAGCCAGCCAATCAATCGACACGTCACATTTGTAAACACCATGCTAGAGAGCAAAATGAAAAGACGGACGAGTAAAAGGTTGGCAGCGATACAACTGGGAAGATTATACAGAGTTGGACGACTAGCTGTCTGTCAGAGATCATAACCACAAGCCAATATAGACTGTGTTACAAACACCTCCGGCTCAATGCAGTATTATATGCTGATTGGATATCCTATTACGTGCGGGAACTTACCTGTTCTGCGAAGAGATTCAGTTGGACCAGAGAGCTATGGGGATCTTCATGGATGTGATCTGTAAATATACATGGGATCCCATGTATGGCCTTCAGTGGGTGTGAAATAAAAACAAAAAACAACTCAACGGGTAGGTCATTGGACTTTGCTAAACGGTAAAATAGATCTGTTTATGGTAAAGAAAAGGACATATGAAGAGATAGAAGAAGATAGAGGAGGAACAGCAGAAGATGGAATTGCGGAGGGATAGTAGGTAAAAGAATGGCGTAGGAGTAATAGAATAATAAGAAGATGTTGAAGGAGGAGGAGGGAGAAAGGGAAAGGGAAGGAGAAGGGCAATAATAGGAGGAGGAGATGACCTTGAGGTAGAGTAGAAGAAAGAGGAGGAGGAAGGAGAGAGCGAAGAGGAGGAGGAGCAGAAGAAGAAGGAATTACGGAGGAGGAGTTG
>JACEFZ010003020.1:222500-227500 GCA_014155875.1 Cepaea nemoralis | reverse complement strand
GTAGTAGTAGTAGTAGTAGTAGTAGTAGTAGTAGTAGTAGTAGTAGTAGTAGTAGTAGTAGTAGTAGTAGTAGTAGTAGTAGTAGTAGTAGTAGTATAGTAGTAGTAGTAGTAGTAGTAGTAGTAGTAGTAGTAGTAGTAGTAGTAGTAGTAGTAGTAGTAGTAGTAGTAGTAGTAGTAGTAGTAGTAGTAGTAGTAGTAGTAGTAGTAGTAGTAGTAGTAGTAGTAGTAGTAGTAGTAGTAGTAGTAGTAGTAGTAGTAGTAGTAGTAGTAGTAGTAGTAGTAGTAGTAGTAGTAGTAGTAGTAGTAGTAGTAGTAGTAGTAGTAGTAGTAGTAGTAGTAGTAGTAGTAGTAGTAGTAGTAGTAGTAGTAGTAGTAGTAGTAGTAGTAGTAGTAGTAGTAGTAGTAGTAGTAGTAGTAGTAGTAGTAGTAGTAGTAGTAGTAGTAGTAGTAGTAGTAGTAGTAGTAGTAGTAGTAGTAGTAGTAGTAGTAGTAGTAGTAGTAGTAGTAGTAGTAGTAGTAGTAGTAGTAGTAGTAGTAGTAGTAGTAGTAGTAGTAGTAGTAGTAGTAGTAGTAGTAGTAGTAGTAGTAGTAGTAGTAGTAGTAGTAGTAGTAGTAGTAGTAGTAGTAGTAGTAGTAGTAGTAGTAGTAGTAGTAGTAGTAGTAGTAGTAGTAGTAGTAGTAGTAGTAGTAGTAGTAGTAGTAGTAGTAGTAGTAGTAGTAGTAGTAGTAGTAGTAGTAGTAGTAGTAGTAGTAGTAGTAGTAGTAGTAGTAGTAGTAGTAGTAGTAGTAGTAGTAGTAGTAGTAGTAGTAGTAGTAGTAGTAGTAGTAGTAGTAGTAGTAGTAGTAGTAGTAGTAGTAGTAGTAGTAGTAGTAGTAGTAGTAGTAGTAGTAGTAGTAGTAGTAGTAGTAGTAGTAGTAGTAGTAGTAGTAGTAGTAGTAGTAGTAGTAGTAGTAGTAGTAGTAGTAGTAGTAGTAGTAGTAGTAGTAGTAGTAGTAGTAGTAGTAGTAGTAGTAGTAGTAGTAGTAGTAGTAGTAGTAGTAGTAGTAGTAGTAGTAGTAGTAGTAGTAGTAGTAGTAGTAGTAGTAGTAGTAGTAGTAGTAGTAGTAGTAGTAGTAGTAGTAGTAGTAGTAGTAGTAGTAGTAGTAGTAGTAGTAGTAGTAGTAGTAGTAGTAGTAGTAGTAGTAGTAGTAGTAGTAGTAGTAGTAGTAGTAGTAGTAGTAGTAGTAGTAGTAGTAGTAGTAGTAGTAGTAGTAGTAGTAGTAGTAGTAGTAGTAGTAGTAGTAGTAGTAGTAGTAGTAGTAGTAGTAGTAGTAGTAGTAGTAGTAGTAGTAGTAGTAGTAGTAGTAGTAGTAGTAGTAGTAGTAGTAGTAGTAGTAGTAGTAGTAGTAGTAGTAGTAGTAGTAGTAGTAGTAGTAGTAGTAGTAGTAGTAGTAGTAGTAGTAGTAGTAGTAGTAGTAGTAGTAGTAGTAGTAGTAGTAGTAGTAGTAGTAGTAGTAGTAGTAGTAGTAGTAGTAGTAGTAGTAGTAGTAGTAGTAGTAGTAGTAGTAGTAGTAGTAGTAGTAGTAGTAGTAGTAGTAGTAGTAGTAGTAGTAGTAGTAGTAGTAGTAGTAGTAGTAGTAGTAGTAGTAGTAGTAGTAGTAGTAGTAGTAGTAGTAGTAGTAGTAGTAGTAGTAGTAGTAGTAGTAGTAGTAGTAGTAGTAGTAGTAGTAGTAGTAGTTAGTAGTAGTAGTAGTAGTAGTAGTAGTAGTAGTAGTAGTAGTAGTAGTAGTAGTAGTAGTAGTAGTAGTAGTAGTAGTAGTAGTAGTAGTAGTAGTAGTAGTAGTAGTAGTAGTAGTAGTAGTAGTAGTAGTAGTAGTAGTAGTAGTAGTAGTAGTAGTAGTAGTAGTAGTAGTAGTAGTAGTAGTAGTAGTAGTAGTAGTAGTAGTATAGTAGTAGTAGTAGTAGTAGTAGTAGTAGTAGTAGTAGTAGTAGTAGTAGTAGTAGTAGTAGTAGTAGTAGTAGTAGTAGTAGTAGTAGTAGTAGTAGTAGTAGTAGTAGTAGTAGTAGTAGTAGTAGTAGTAGTAGTAGTAGTAGTAGTAGTAGTAGTAGTAGTAGTAGTAGTAGTAGTAGTAGTAGTAGTAGTAGTAGTAGTAGTAGTAGTAGTAGTAGTAGTAGTAGTAGTAGTAGTAGTAGTAGTAGTAGTAGTAGTAGTAGTAGTAGTAGTAGTAGTAGTAGTAGTAGTAGTAGTAGTAGTAGTAGTAGTAGTAGTAGTAGTAGTAGTAGTTAGTTAGGTAGTAGTAGTAGTAGTAGTAGTAGTAGTAGTAGTAGTAGTAGTAGTAGTAGTAGTAGGTTAGTAGGTAGTGGGTAGTAGTAGGGTTAGTAGTGGTAGTAGTGGTAGTAGTGGTAGTAGTGGTAGTATGGGTAGTAGTGGTAGTAGTGGTAGTAGTGGTAGTAGTTGGTAGTAGTGTAGTAGTGGTAGTAGTGGTAGTAGTGGTAGTATGGTAGTAGTGGTAGTAGTGGTAGTAGTGGGTAGTAGTGGTAGTAGTGGTAAGTAGTGGTAGTAGTGGTAGTAGTGGTAGTAGTGGTAGTAGTGGTAGTATTGGTAGTAGTGGTATTACAGTGGTAGTAGAGTTTGTAGTAGTGGTAGTAGTTGGTAGTAGTGGTAGTAGTGGTAGTAGTGGTAGTAGTGGTAGTAGTGGTAGTAGTGGTAGTATTGGTAGTAGTGGTAGTATTGGTAGTAGTGGTAGTAGTGGTATTAGTGGTAGTAGGGGGAGTGGTGTAGTAGGGGTAGTAGTTTTGGTAGTGGTAGAAAGTGGTAGTAGTGGTAGTAGGGGTTTAGTATGGAAAATGGTAGTAGTGGTAGTAGTGGTAGTAGTGGTAGTAGTAGGTAGTAGTGGTATAGTGGTAGGTAGTGGTAGTAGTGGTAGTGAGTGGTAGTAGTGGTAGTAGTGGTAGTAGTTGGTAGTGGTAGTGGTAGTGGTAGTGGTAGTGGTAGTGGTAGTGTAGTGGTAGTGGTAAGTGGTAGTGGTAGTGGTATGTGTAGTTAGTGGTAGTGGTAGTGGTAGTGTAGTGTAGTGGTAGTGGTAGTGGTAGTGGTAGTGTTAGTGGTAGTGGTAGTGTAGTGTTAGTGGTAGTGGATTAGTGGTAGTGGTAGTGTAGTGTAGTGGTAGTGTAGTTGGTAGTGGTAGTGGTAGTGGTAGTGGTAGTGGTAGTGGTAGTGGTAGTGTAGTGGTAGTGGTAGTGGTAGTGGTAGTGGTAGTGGTATTGGTAGTGGTAGTGGTAGTGTAGTGGTAGTGGTAGTGGTATGTAGTGTATGGTAGTGGTAGTGGTAGTGGTAGTCGGTAGTGGTAGTGGTAGTGGTAGTAGGGTAGTGGTAGTGGTAGTGGTTAGTGGTAGTGGTAGTGGGAGTGTAGTGGTAGTGGTAGTGGTAGTGGTAGTGGTAGTGGTAGTGGTAGTGGTAGTGGTAGTGGTAGTGGTAGTGGTAGTGGTAGTGGTAGTGGTAGTGGTAGTGGTAGTGGTAGTGGTAGTGGTAGTGGTAGTGGTAGTGGTAGTGGTAGTGGTAGTGGTAGTGGTAGTGGTAGTGGTAGTGGTAGTGGTAGTGGTAGTGGTAGTGGTAGTGGTAGTGGTAGTGGTAGTGTAGTGGTAGTGGTAGTGGTAGTGGTAGTGGTAGTGGTAGTGGTAGTGGTAGTGGTAGTGGTAGGGGTAGTGGTAGTGGTAGTGGTAGTGGTAGTGGTAGTGGTAGTGGTAGTGGTAGTGGTAGTGGTAGTGGTAGTGGTAGTGGTAGTGGTAGTGTAGTGGTAGTGGTAGTGGTAGTGGTAGTGGTAGTGGTAGTGGTAGTGGTAGTGGTAGTGGTAGTGGTAGTGGTAGTGGTAGTGGTAGTGGTAGTGGTAGTGTAGTGGTAGTGGTAGTGGTAGTGGTAGTGTAGTGGTAGTGGTAGTGGTAGTGGTAGTGGTAGTGGTAGTGGTAGTGGTAGTGGTAGTGGTAGTGGTAGGTGGTAGTGGTAGTGGTAGTGGTAGTGGTAGTGGAGTGGTAGTGGTAGTGGTAGTGGTAGTGGTAGTGGTAGTGGTAGTGGGTAGTGGTAGTGGTAGTGGTAGTGGTAGTGTGGTAGTGGTAGTGGTAGTGGTAGTGGTAGTGGTAGTGGTAGTGGTAGTGGTAGTGGTAGTGGTAGTGGTAGTGGTAGTGGTAGTGGTAGTGGTAGTGGTAGTGGTAGTGGTAGTGGTAGTGGTAGTGTAGTGGTAGTGGTAGTGGTAGTGGTAGTGGTAGTGGTAGTGGTAGTGGTAGTGGTAGTGGTAGTGGTAGTGGTAGTGGTAGTGTAGTGGTAGTGGTAGTGGTAGTGGTAGTGGTAGTGGTAGTGGTAGTGGTAGTGGTAGTGGTAGTGGTAGTGGTAGTGGTAGTGGTAGTTGGTAGTGGTAGTGGTAGTGTAGGTAGTGGTAGTGGTTAGTGGTAGTGGTAGTGGTAGTGGTAGTGGTAGTGGTAGTGGTAGTGTAGTGGTAGTGGTAGTAGTAGTAGGGTAGTAGTAGTAGTAGTAGTAGTAGTAGTAGTAGTAGTATAGTAGTAGTAGTAGTAGTAGTAGTAGTAGTAGTAGTAGTAGTAGTAGTAGTAGTAGTAGTAGTAGTAGTAGTAGTAGTAGTAGTAGTAGTAGTAGTAGTAGTAGTAGTTGTTGTTGTTGTTGTTGTTGTTGTGGACGAAGGGAATCCCTGACACGGGAAGACAAAGACAGAAGATGCTGAACATCTTCATATTACGTGAAGCTATATTTATAGCTACGACAGGTTGTGGACAACATGACTAACACCAAAAGTGTGTAGACAGAAGACAAGAAGTAATCACTTAGTCCTGTTAGTTTTCTGCATTAACAAATAGTGGTGGTGGAAAAGAACGTATATTTTGGGTCATTAATTACCAACAATGGTGACACAATGAAAGAAATTACAAGACTCTCCTTCTTCTATATTGCTCTTCAAAAATTAAAACACTTGAATAAATTGTGGTGTTGGACAGATGGAACTACAAAAATT
>JACEFZ010003020.1:142500-215000 GCA_014155875.1 Cepaea nemoralis | reverse complement strand
AAACACTTATGGCGTCATGTTGATATTGTTTGTGCTTGCTTATTTCATATATATTTTTAGAGATCGGCGTGGTCGAATGGTTAATGAAATTCTCGCTCTTAAAGTTCCGGTGCGCTGATGCCGAGGTAGCAGGTTCAACCCCTACAACGGTCAGTTGGACTAAAATGTTGATTTCTTGTCCTTGACTTGGGAACGTAAATTACAAGTACCTGAGGAGTCGGAGTGGGTTCGCCTGGTAATAGGGAAAGCTAATCAACACGTGAAAATCAGTTGAGTGCACGTGTTCGGACTAAGCTTGAATTCAAAGCAATCGGACGAACACACATGCATTGATCACTGGGTACAGGGGATATTAAACCAGCAATAAGAACATAATAACATAAACATGACCACGTTTAAGGAATTAAAACTTCATATAAGGCTGTGTATTATTATTATGAAGTACCATGCCGTCTGGGGTAGGCGTTCATGACTCTCCACAGATCTCGGTCTTTGTTTTCTGGATCAACTCGGCTGTTGATATTCCTCTTTGCCACCGTCTCAATCCATCCTGCATCATTTCTCTTGGTTTGCCTCTGCCTCTCTTCCCCTAGATCTTTCCAATTGTCACGGTGTTTTCCGATACCTCTCTCCTCATCACATGATCCCCTTCCCTCCAACAAATAAAGCTGTTTGCATCTTTCTTATTGTTGTATGTAATGTTCTAGTTTCATTAGCCTCTTTCAGGCAGTCGATGTTAGTTACTTTGGCAGTCCAAGGAATCCGCAACATTCGTCTCAGGAACGACATCTCTGTTGCTTCCAGTTTCTTCCTAATTTGTTCATTTACATTCCAAGATTCACTGCCATACAGCAAAACAGGTTCTATATAGCACTTCAGCACTCTCTTTCTTACATTCATTGATAGTGACTTATTGCATAAGATATTCTTCATGTTCTGAAATGCAGCTTTTGCTTGCACTATTCTGCTCTTAATCTCTGTTGTGCATCTTCTATCTATCTGGTGTTATAAATGAGCCTAGATATTTAAAACTATCCACTTGGTGAAGAATTTTTCCTTCTATCTCAATTTCACATTTTGGGTGGCACCTTTTCCTTTGATATCACCATTGTTACTGTTTTCTTGATATTCAAGCCTGTAATACTTTTTTGCTCGTTTGATGAATGGAGTCCCTTAACATTTCCCATTGTTCGTTTATATTCTGCATTTTTGCTATTGCATTGCACCTATTTTTCACAATCACTCTGTATTGTTCTTACATTTCTTTATCTACCTTCAAAACCTCTTTATTAAGTATCATGTTCTTAACCACTTTTTTTTTCTCTCATCTTTCTTACTTGTATTATTCTATATAGTGGTATAGGGTGTACTTTTAATGACTGTGCAGTCTTTGAAGATATTTTACACGATCTCGTAGAAAAACTAAGAAGTATAAACTGACTGACCCAAATAGATGTAGGTACATGGGAATATCGATACATCAAGCCCATAAGCGGACGCTCTCCCGCCGTTTATACTTCACATCGACACCGCAAGGTACAAGAGGAACATGATGAGATGAAATGAGATGAGATCACTATTACAGTCAGAGATGAAATGAGATGAGATCACTATTACAGTCAGCACTTCAGTCTTTAAATTAATTAATGCATTTATAAAACTTTTATTAAGTATGTAGTCAATTTGGTTGAGTATTTTCTTATCGGGGTTTTTCTGTGTGTAAAGTATTCGTTTATGGTGTTTAAACCAGGTGTTTCTAATTATCATTTCATTGATATTTGCCCATTCTATTAGGTGTTCTCCTCTTTCATTTTTTTTAATGGTACATAAACCATAATTCCCCACTACATTGATTGATTGATTGATTGATTTAGGAATCGATATCATAGCATTCGGGGCATTCCCATAAGAGCTCCGTCCCCATCCTCATCAGCCAGCGAAGAGTTCCAACACGAATAGTACGAGTAGCAATCTGATTATATGTCCGTCTCGTCTTTCCTCTGAGCGTTGACCACGGCCAGATCCCCTCGTCACTTCTCGCTGTCTCATTCTTGTATGTCTCATACTTTTGCATTAAAATCACCTAATGTTAATTTAAATCATGTGATTTAATGTGAGACATCGCAATGTCTACTTCATTGTAAATATTTTTTTTATTTCTTCATCACTATATATATATATATATATATATATATATATATATATATATATATATATATATATATATATATATATATATATATATATATATATATATATCTATATATATGTAAGTCAAAATATAGGTGGCTATTTCACGCCTACACGATCGGCGTGTTACTGACCATATCACTGACCAGGTGACGACTGGTCAATACAAATATAGATCGAGCAGCAAGTACATAATGTTCTCTAAGGGCCCTGTATTTACTAAACGTATCATTACAGGCCGTAAGAGCGTTCTTTTGCAAGATGGAAAAACATTCTGACAAATAAAAAGATGTCAATTGCTACGAGAAAAAAAGTGTTGAGGTGCTACATAGAACCTGTACTTTTGTATGAATGTGAAGCGTGGACAATGAGCAGACAAGCTGAAAAACATCTGATGGCGGTGGAAATGTGGTTTCTGAGGAAAATGCAAAGAATAGCCATGGACAGACAGAAAATCCAATGAGCAAATCCTACATGAAACAAATGAAAATCGTAAACTGATTATGGTCATTAGACGTAGACAGTCAAAATTTTTTTGGGCATGTTATCAGAAGAAATAAAGTGGAGAACTTGGCGACAACTGGCAAGATCTAGGGAAAGAGAACAAGGGAGAGAAATAGACGTAAATACCTGGATGGTGTGACCACGTGGCATGGTGGAGACAAGAACATTGAGCTGATCCACGACTCTGGTGATTTAGTAAAATGGCGAATCATGACCGCCCACGCTTATCGGTATGGCTTAAGATGATGATGGATGGAAGAGACATTGGTATGTGGTGCCGGGCCCGTACTGTCACTGACCAACGGACAGTCGGGTGGCCATGTGGTCAGTATCACACCGGACACCTTCACTTCCCATCACATTTCATAGTACCCATTTTATGCTGGGTCGACCTGGGCCCAAGCCAAATTTAAACATTATATAATCCGCTATGTGATGGAACCCATAGTCAGCGGGACGGCAGGCGGGAGGCTACCCATTACACTACAGATGTTCTCTCATATGCATGTAGTTCTGAGTAATGGTGATATTACATCGCCAATAAGAACAGAACAGAAGAATGGGCACACGTGTGGGATAACAGCTTTAAAGGAAGACGCCTGGTAACAAATAAACTGAAAATCCTCTTCTTCTATCACTCTTGGGTCTCAAATTGGGGCAGAGGTCCTCAGCCAGCTCACTCCAAGTCCTCCCATCTTTAACTATCTCATGCAGGTCTGCCAATGTCCTTCTATCTTATTCATTTTTGTGTCTACTTTTTTTTTTTTTGGGCGCTCACTCGCTTTGAATTCAAGCGTAGTCCATACACACTACTTATAGTACTGATGGACTGTTAACAGCGTCCTTCGCCATCAGGCGAACCCACTCCGAATTCAGAGGTACTTGTAATTTTCGTCCCCAAGTCAAGGACGATAGATCAACACTTTAGTCCAACTGTCCAGTGTAGGGGTTGAACCCCTTACCTCGACATCAGCTCACTAGATGTTTAAGAACACGCATTCTTATCCATTTGGCCATGCGGACCTGCCACACGTTTTCTTTTTTAGTTCCTCCTCTATTTCGAGTGCCCTGTGGATTCCAGACTCAGGCCCGACTAGTTTGACTATTGTCAGGTTTTGTCAATGCACGTCATATTCTTGCGTTAGTTAAGAAGAAGGCAAGAATTGTAACATGGTAACCTACACTCGTAATATTCTACTAAGAGGCTCGGCCTGTGTGTTAACGTGCTCCTGAAGGGAAGAAAAGAATATTAACACAACAATCTACCACACATATCATAAAAGTAGACCAACTTGGATTCCGTTCGTGTTTTATCGAAAACTCTTAAGTGAAGGAAAGAATAGTATCACACTTTAACTTACCATACGGGTCGTAAGAGACGATGACGAGAGAGAGAGAGAGAGAGAGAGAGAGAGAGAGAGAGAGAGAGAGAGAGAGAGAGAGAGAGAGAAAGAGAGAGACAGACAGATAGAGAGAGAGAGAAAGAGAGAGAGAGAGAGAGAGAGAGAGAGAGAGAGAGAGAGAGAGAGTTGGTTGGTCGTGCGGTTGTCTTCCCCATTCTGTAGGACAAAAAAGACTTAGCTGCAAAATCCAAACAATCGTGTACAATCCCAGGTTTAAAAAAAAAGACAACAAAAATAACAAGTCAGAAGTTACCATGACTTGCCGTAAAAAAAATAATGAGAATACTTATTATAATAGCTTATTTTACCATATTTATTGAATGACAGAAAATCAAATGGTTTGGCCATCTCGTTAGAATGTAACATCATAAAACACGTTCAAGATAGATTGTCTTAGAGAACTAACTGCAAGGAAAGAATTAGCAATATCTCACAACTACACAAATTCCTATAGAGATGGTGCTTATTGAGAAGTAAAATTCTAATAATTCGCGTTTAGAAAAAGAAAAAAAAACTGTCAAGATACTGAGAAAAATGAAAATGGAAAGCACAACATGGCTTTTACGGATGTCTGAAGAACATGGTTAAATCATTACTCTGAGGGCATTCCCAAACATGCTCTGCTGGTTCTCCATCTTGAGTAGCCAACGAAGAGTTCCCATGGGCCGTCCCGATGTTATTAACGCTCATAGAGAGATGTCGAGAACTGAGAAATTTGACGTCAGTGAATCCACAGAGTTACTCAGAACGAGAGACTCGGGAGTAAGAACTGGAACGGCCAGACACGAGAGGCACATCGGGAGAATGAGGGGCCTCGTCAACCAACATAGAGCTTACACTATAAGCCGACGGGTGCTGATGCATATGTTGAGGATATCTGGGCACCTATGGACTTGTCCGGAGTGCAATGATGATACCCCAACATATAACAGAGTTCTCATGTGTATGGAAACAGCAGCAGCCTGATTGAACCTCCGCCTGCATATTCCTCTACATCTCTATGTTTACCAGACCTTCTGTTCACTTTGGGAACGAAAATTGACGACAAAGGCAACTGGTCACCCTACTTCATATGTCGTAACCTACAACATGTGAAGGCCTAACAATTTCATATCCCAAAGGCTGTATCTGTTATGAAGCAATCTTACCTGTTCCGAAAGATGAGCCACTCCGATACAAACCATAATGGCGGGGAAAGTCGAAAACAGGCAATCAATCGACACGTAGGCAATAATACAGGTGGAAAGATAACGCTAGAAAATAATAGATGTCGTACGAACAGCATTCTGTAATAGTGTACCACGAAGAGGAACAGCCAGGACGCATTTGAGATCATTGCAACATACTTTCATTTTGGAGATGGCACTTAATTTATTGATTACTTGTGAGAAATGCGCGAATATTTTCACTTTACGCCGCTCTAAGTAAAACGTGCACCATTTAAATTTATCTGGAATGCTGCTAATTTTCTTTCTAACTGTAAATTTAGAAGGTTCAATGTTGTCTTTTCCAACGGTTAATGACTTGAAATGTAGGCTTAATGTAAGACCTCATGGTAAACGTCAATCGCTTTCCACGACAATCATGAGATACAGCCTGAAATTTGGGTGGTATTTCCATCTGGGTTGCCAAAGGAAATTGCTGAATGTAAATGGCAAGATAAAGTGACAGACGCCAACGTTCTTTCGGGGAATGGCATGTCAAGCATTCGTACAAAGCGATGAAAGCAACAGCTGCGATGGTGGACGCATGCCATATGGTTGGCTCCAATATAACATGGATCTGGCGAATGTGATAAGGGCTAGTGACCGCGAATGAGATAACAGCCAGATAAAAAAGACATAATGAAAGTTTCAGTGACGAATAACGGTTTTAGCTTTGAGATTCTGGGACTAACAGTGCTGCTAATCGCTTTGCCATTTGTGGTAGGTTAGTTGCCTTGTACGCCAGTTGGCTTGTATGTTAGTTGTCTTGTGCGCCAGTTGTCTTAAAGGTACGAGTAGATTGTTTATAAACAAGTTGTCGTACAGGTCGGTTGTCTTATAAGTCGGTTGTCGTATAGGTCGGTTGTCTTATAAGTCGGTTGTCGTATAGGTCGGTTGTCTTATAAGTCGGTTGTCGTATAGGTCGGTTGTCTTATAAGTCGGTTGTCTATATACGTCAGTTATATTATTAGTTGACTGTCTTGTGCGTCACTTGTCTTTGTACGTCAATTGACTATAAGTCGGCTGTCTCCAACGTCACTTGATTTATGCATTAACTGTTTTGTACGCCAGCTGTCTTATATGCTAGTTGTCTTGTACGTCAGTTGTCTTATACATCAGTAATCTTGTACGCCAGTTGATGTATAATTCATTTGTCTTATAGGGCGTTTATCGAACACAAAAGATACTGATTCATGTAACTGTGGAACTGGTAAAACGACAGCTAAAGATTTGTTGCAGGGGTGTCGAAAATAAGCAGAACAGAAGCTTAAAATAACACATAAATCAACGAGGTGGCTTCAAATTAGAACCTTAATATTTATTTTTTTTTTTGGGGGGGGGGGGGAGGGGGGTGTAAATATATTCTGAAAATGTAAAGAACAAATATATCATTTTTCGATGTAGTCACCACTGCGTTCAATGTAAGTAATCCAGAATTGATAAGTGCTTGGATTCCTGTAGAAAAATATTCGTTCGTCTGTATCGTGATGTCACATTCTTGTCATCCTTAACAACATGATTGATAAGTTATAAAACAATGGCATTGTTATTGTAAGTTCTTTTACACTTTTAAGGCTTTGATTTGTATTTCGTATTTCGGCCCCAACCCGCACCATTTAAAGACAAACTTTATAGAGGTGTGAACAAGCTCAGGCTGACTGCTTCTTCCTTGGGAATACTCAGGTTGACACCTGAAGGTATACAATGAAGAACAATAAGTGGAGCAGAGGAAGAATGCCAACAGCGACATCCAGACCATCACGCGGCTCTGTCAGCGGCAAATGCAATCCATTTATTGCGGCAGTTATTAGTTGTCGTTATAACCCAATAAGAACTTGGCGACAACTGGCAAGATCGAGTGGAAGAGAACAAGGAGAAGGCAGAGAAGTAAATAACTGGATGGCTTGACCACGTGGTATAGTCGAGACAAGAACACTGAGCTGATCCACGACTCTGGTTATTGAGTGAGATGGCAAAACATGACTGCCCACGCTTATCGGCATGCCACATTATGATAATGATATAAACCAATATATAGTCTCTAAGAACAATCACTTGTAAAAGATCTGAATGCTGAAGAACGTTGGCTATTTAAGACGATAACACAAAGAACATTTACTTATTTTGGTCACTTGAAACGTCATGACAGTTTGGAGAGAACAATAATGGAAGGGGTGTATGTTCGGGAAGAGAGGAAGAGGAAGACCGAAGAGAAGATGGGTGCAGGATGTGGCAGATGATCTCCAGATTGGTGTATCTGACACGAGACATCTTGCTTATTATCGAGAGGTCTTTCAGGAGGTTGTTATGAGAGCGAGATTCTGCAAAGGACATGCTACTAAATGAATTAATTTTTAAAAATAAATAAAGGGAACAAAAGGCATTCAAAGCATATCCCGTTCTTATTTCAAATGCATATTGTAGTCTAACCTCACGAAGAACTCAACATTTCATGGGCCAGTCCTCTCGCATATCCTGTTCTTATTTCAAATGCATATGGTGGTTTTCCATCACGAAGAACTCAATAATTCATGGGCCAGTCCTCTCGCGTATCCTTGTCTTATTTCAAATGCATATGGTGGTTTTCCCTCACGAAGAACTCAACATTTCATGGACTAGTGGCATGCCAGACACGAACACAGGTCTTCAGTTTATTGCATTCCCCACACTAACTTACAGACGGTTGGCCGCCATTCATGGAGCGGAGTTCGCGCAAATTTAATTGCTTCAATGATACAAACAGACTCGACCTGCGTAGACCTGGAACTTTCACATTTGATGGTTCACCTGGCTTGTCTATGTATTTTCCTGACGTCATTCCTGGATGCCAACAGCTGCTAGAAGAAAAACGGAACGTTAAGAGGTGTCTTGTCCTCATAACGAATATGTTTGTTCTCTGCAACACTCATAAGTATCTACCGCTGGGGAAACCTTTGTGCACAGTGACCGGTCCGATTACACGAGTTGAGTCAAGAACCGCCATCACATCCCTGGGAGAATTCCTATCCGCGCTCGGTCCTTATCTTCAATAGCCATCGAAGAGTCCCAGCACTAATGATACTATCGCAGTTTGTTAATGCGTCCGTCTGACCTTCTCTCGGAATATTGAGAGTTGGTCAGATATCTGACCTCATCCTACAGCACCATTCTCTCCAGGCGATGAGGATTTATCATTTCTGTCAGGACTTGAGTAGTAATGAGTATCTGTTCTAGTCACACATTTTTATTGACCACTCGGCACTCAATGGGTCATATGACAAATTCACGCGATCCCTCTTTATTTCCCATTACATTTCTAAGTACCCAGTTTTGGATGGGTCTACCCAGTATCATAGGCTATTATTTTCTTAAAAATCTGTCTGGATAGAGAGTCGGAAGCAGTATGTTAACTTCTGCACCACCCGGGCTCCCTGAGAACATGTGAGTCACTTCAAATAACTTGAAAGTAGATTCAGTAACTCATCCTCACTCACAGATGCACATGAAAAGAATTAGTGATCAGAAAGCATACTAGAGGATAAAACAACTGAATGCTGAGGCACAATTATGATACTACGAGTGCGTATTCTGTCAGGTTTGTAAATTGTAAGTTGTATATGTTCTTATGGTATCTCCAAACCTCCACTTCTGTCCTTTTCTTCTACGAGTGCCTATCAATACGTCACTCCCGAGGTGAGGTATAAATTAGGCAGTCATACGAAACACTTTATTGGTGTTAATTTCCTCTGAAGTAAACTAGTCACGTCGAGAAGCATCATTCTGTATGGGCAACACGTGGTTTCTACAATTCAGCCCATGGTTTATGCCACGGAGAGGTTAGTACGCCTTGTTGTTAAGCACAATGTAACAAACTATATATAGTCTGACATGGCGGCAAGGGGCCCGTTCAGATCATAAGCAACATAGCTGTCCCCCATGCCTATGTTCAGTGATGGGCACGTAGGCGCATGAAGAGCTGCGCCCTTTAAGCAGTAGAAAAACTTTTTTTTTAAATGTTAGTGCCCTTTCATTAGCTTTGTCTTCTGGCAACCACCACTCTTACTGCCAGTCCGTCACGGTGTTGATCACATAAGTATCATTGCCTTGATCATATTTACCAATGTCTTGATCACATATATCACTGCCTTGATCTCATATATCACTGTCTTGATCACATATATCATTGCCTTGATCACATATACCACTGTCTTGATCACATATACCACTGTCTTGATCACATATATCACTGTCTTGATCACATATATCATTGCCTTGATCACATATACCACTGTCTTGATCACATATATCACTGTCTTGATCACATATATCACTGTCTTGATCACATATATCACTGTCTTGAACACATATATCACTGTCTTGAACACATATATCACTGTCTTCATCACATATATCACTGTCTTGATCTCATATATCACTGTCTTGATCACATATATCACTGTCTTGATCTCATATATCACTGTCTTGATCTTCTTCTTCTTCTTCGTTCATCCGGAGTTTTTTTTCGGATGTGATTGCGTTGTGCCTGTTTACAGCAGAGCTGCGTTCTTGCGCCGTTAGGCCGACACATCCGACTTCTGCGGACTGTCTTGATCTCATATATCACTGTCTTCATCACATATATCACTGTCTTGATCTCATATATCACTGTCTTCATCACATATATCATTGTCTTGATCTCATATATCACTGTCTTGATCTCATATATCACTGTCTTGATCTCATATATCATTGTCCCTATTTCGTATACCACTGTCTTGATCACATATACCACCGTCTTGATCACATATATCACTGTCTTGATCTCATATATCACTGTCTTGATACCGTTTACCACTGTCTTGATTACATATATCACTGTCTTCATCACATATACCACTGTCTTGATCACATATATCACTGTCTTGATCACATATATCACTGCCTTGATCACATATATCACTGTCTTGATCACATATATCACTGCCTTGATCACATATACCACTGTCGTCATCACATATACCACTGTCTTGATCACATATATCACTGTCTTCATCACATATATCACTGTCTTGATCTCATATATCACTCCCTTGATCTCATATATCACTGTCTTGATCCCGTTTATCACTGTCTTGATCACATATATCACTGCTTTGATCACATATATCACTGTCTTGATCTCATATACCACTGTCTTGATCACATATATCACTGTCTTGATCACAAATACCACTGTCTTGATCACATATATCACTGCCTTGATCACATATATCACTGTCTTCATCACATATATCACTGTCTTGATCACATATATCACTGTCTTAATCACACATATCACTGTCTTGATCACAAATATCACTGTCATGATCACATATATCACTGCCTTGATCACATATACCACTGTCGTCATCACATATACCACTGTCTTGATCACATATATCACTGTCTTCATCACATATATCACTGTCTTGATCACATATATCACTGCCTTGATCACATATACCACTGTCGTCATCACATATACCACTGTCTTGATCACATATATCACTGTCTTCATCACATATATCACTGCCTTGATCTCATATATCACTGTCTTGATCCCGTTTATCACTGTCTTGATCCCGTTTATCACTGTCTTGATCACATATACCACTGTCTTGATCACATATACCACTGTCTTCATCACATATACCACTGTCTTGATCACATATATCACTGTCTTGATCATATATACCACTGTCTTGATCACATATATCACTGTCTTGATCACATATACCACTGTCTTGATCACATATATCACTGTCTTTATCATATATACCACTGTCTTGATCACATATATATCATTCTCCCTATATCGTACACCACTGTCTTGATCACATATACCACTGTCTTGATCACATATCATTGTCCCTATCTCGTATACCACTGTCTTGATCACATATACCACTGTCTTGATGTCATATACCACTGTCTTGATCTCATATATCATTGTCCCTATTTCGTATACCACTGTCTTGATCACATATATCACTGCCTTGATCTCGTATACCACTGTCTTGATCACATATATCACTGTCTTGATCACATATACCATTGTTTTGATCTCATATATCACTGTCTTGATCACATATATCACTGTCTTGATTTCATATATCACTGTCTTGATACCGTTTACCACTGTCTTGATCACATATACCACTGTCTTCATCTCATATACCACTGTCTTGATCTCATATATCACTGTCATCATCACATATACCACTGTCTTGATCACATATATCATTGTCTTCATCACATATATTACTATCTTGATCACATATATCACTGCCTTGATCTCATATATCACTGTCTTGATCACATATATCACTGCCTTGATCACATATATCACTGTCTTGATTTCATATACCACTGTCTTGATCACATATATCACTGTCTTGGTCACAAATACCACTGTCGTGATCACATATATCACTGTCTTCATCACATATATCACTGTGTTGATCACATATATCACTGTCTTCATCACATATATCACTGTCTTGATCACATATATCACTGCCTTAATCACATATATCACTGCCTTGATCACATATACCACTGTCGTCATCACATATACCACTGTCTTGATCACATATATCACTGCCTTCATCACATATATCACTGTCTTGATCACATATATCACTGCCTTGATCTCATATATCACTGTCTTGATCCCGTTTATCACTGTCTTGATCCCGTTTATCACTGTCTTGATCCCGTTTATCACTGTCTTGATCACATATATCACTGTCTTGATCTCATATATCACTGTCTTTATCACATATACCACTGTCTTGATCACATATATCACTGTCTTTATCATATATACCACTGTCTTGATCACAAATATCATTCTCCCTATCTCGTAACACTGTCTTGATCACATATCACTGTCTTGATCTCATATATCATTGTCCCTATCTCATATATCACTGTCTTGATCACATATACCACTGTCTTGATCTCATATATCACTGTCTTGATCTCATATATCACTGTCTTGATCTCATATATCCACTGTCTTGATCACATATATCACTGACTTGATCTCATATACCACTGTCTTGATCACATATATCACTGTCTTGATCACATATACCACTGTCTTGATCACATATATCACTGTCGTGATCTCATATATCACTGTCTTGATCACATATATCACTGTCTTGATCACATATATCACTGTCTTGATCTCATATATCACTGTCTTGATACCGTTTACAACTGTCTTGATCACATATACCACTGTCTTCATCTCATATACCACTGTCTTGATCTCATATATCACTGTCTTCATCACATATATCACTGTCTTCATCACATATATCACTGTCTTGATCACATATATCACTGCCGTGATCTCATATATCACTGTCTTGATCCCGTTTATCACTGTCTTAATCACAAATATCACTGCCTTGATCACACATATCACTGTCTTGATCTCATATACCACTGTCTTGATCACATATATCACTGTCTTGGTCACAAATACCACTGTCTTGATCTCATATATCACTGTCTTGATCTCATATATCACTGCCTTGATCTCATATATCACTGTCTTGATCTCATATATCACTGTCTTGATCTCATATATCACTGTCTTCATCACATATATCACTGCCTTGATCTCATATATCACTGTCTTGATCTCATATATCATTGTCCCTATTTCGTTTACCACTGTCTTGATCACATATACCACTGTCCTGATCACATATATCACTGTCTTGATCTCATATATCACTGTCTTGATACCGTTTACCACTGTCTTGATCACATATACTACTGTCTTCATCTCATATACCACTGTCTTGATCTCATATATCACTGTCTTCATCACATATATCACTGTCTTCATCACATATATCACTGTCTTGATCACATATATCACTGCCGTGATCTCATATATCACTGTCTTGATCCCGTTTATCACTGTCTTAATCACAAATATCACTGCCTTGATCACACATATCACTGTCTTGATCTCATATACCACTGTCTTGATCACATATATCACTGTCTTGGTCACAAATACCACTGTCTTGATCGCATATATCACTGCCTTGATCACATATATCACTGCCTTGATCACATATATCACTGTCTTGATCGCATATATCACTGTCTTGATCCCGTTTATCACTGTCTTGATCACATATACCACTGTCTTGATCTCATATATCACTGTCTTTATCACATATACCACTGTCTTGATCCCGTTTATCACTGTCTTGATCACATATACCACTGTCTTGATCTCATATATCACTGTCTTTATCACATATACCACTGTCTTGATCACATATATCACTGTCTTTATCATATATACCACTGTCTTGATCACATATATATCATTCTCCCTATCTCGTACACCACTGTCTTGATTACGTTTACCACTGTCTTGATCACATATACACCTGTCTTCTTCACATATACCACACTTGACATGTATTTCGTACGCTTGTTTCCTCGAGTTATCTTTTATTAAGTGCGAAATTCCTGTAACCTCGAGTTATCTCTCCTCATAGAGAGATTCCTGTTTCATAAAAGTAAGGAATGCAAAGAACACTTTCTCACGCCAAAATTACACTAATAAATCTAAATGTACGTGTTGAAAAACTACCTTCACCAGATCACATGAGCAGTACATTTTATGTGCCGCATGCTTATAGTTTGTTTTTTGTTTTTTTTTTCTTTTTAGCTCTCGCTCGCTTTGACCTCAAGCGTCGCCCATACATGCAACCTCTAGTAGCATTAGGCTGAATTTTATGTGTCCATTAGCTTTTTCTATTACCAGTGTCCCTGGCCATCTGGCGAACCCACTCCGACTTCAGAGGTACTTGTAATTTACGTCCCAAAGTAAAAAATCTAGAAGTCAACATTTTAGTCCATCTGACCAGTGTATGTGGTTGAACCCCCTACCCTAGCATCAGCACACCGGTTGTTTATGAACGAGCGCTCTTGTCTATTGTTCCGTACTGACCTCCGCTGCTTATAGTAATTTAAAGACAAATGCGCTGCTAATGTCAGGAGCTTGGTCGGATACGGGTTAAATTCTGGACTCGTCGCCTGCGAACGTAAAGGAAAGATTGACCAATTATTCCTCCGTGCATTCAGGCCTACACAATTTGATGTCGCTATCATATCGCAGACCCTTAACAAGAAACGTCTTCATGACAAAACATAGTAATTGGAAACTCGCTGTTCATGTCTGTTCATGTTCACGACACAGCAAGGTATAAGAGGAAAAGATCAGATCGTGTCTGTTTATATCTGAATATTCCGCCACGCGACGACACACAGATAAATAACTGTTTTTGGTAGAATTAGATTCAAAATTAAAGGACTACAAGGATGTAACTGAAAACGTCTACAAAAGGATCAGTGCAATGAGAACCAGAGCAGAACCCTTTGGCCCTACTGAAATATTTAGCAGGGAAAAATAGAACCAGTAAGTGAGGAAAAAAAACAAAAAACTAAAATGATGGAGGCACTACTTCGAATAACTTCTCAAAGTTCCATCGGATACTACAGGAATACAGGAAACCGACATAGATGCCATCGAAGAACTAGAACCAGACTGAAAGAAGAAATTAGAGAAGCCGTCCGATTAGCCTCATTAAATAAAACACCGGGACGAGACGAAATATTACATGAACTAATTAAAGCGGCAAGAGAAGTATGAACATCAGGGCTACATTGTCTATTTAACCGTGTATGGGAAGAACGACATACACTCTGAAACTGGGGAAACGCTATAATTATCCCAATATGGAAAAACAAAGGCAGTAAAAGAGACTGCACACACCACAATACACAGGCATTTCTATTTTGAATCACACATGTTACGAAATTCTTGAGAAAAGATTACGACCTACAATAGAACCCCAGCTAACCGAAACAATTTGGATTTACGAAAAGCAAAGGATGCGCAGCAGCCATCTTTGCTCTTAGATACCTTATAGAAAAAACTAATCGAATTTAATGAAACAATCCACTGAGCCCTGTGTCGACCAAGAAATGGCATTTGATAGCATAGATAGAAACAAAGTTAGTTGCATATCCTTTACATGACGTTGCAGTTAACACCAGCATTACTTTGCGGTTGCGATCTCTTGGCAAGTTTACGTAAATAGAAACAAGCTGTGGGAAATGCATAAATGATATGGCGTGAGTACATATCTAACAAACGTATGTAGAAGCTTAAACGACAATAGTGAATGCACGATGAGAACAAATGAAGGACACTCAGAATACTTCACCATAAGATCGGGAGTACGACAAGGTTGTGTCCTGGCCCCACTCTTATTCATAAACTATATAGACAGCATATGTAAAGCAACCAGTGAAACGGAACGGCCAACACAGTGCATGACGAACAGAGCACAGGAGAAGAACCAACGGCAAATTACACCATTGAAGAACTCATATTTACGGTCGATCAAACACTAACAATACATCAGAAGCAGAATTACAAGAGCACATGAATAGTCTTAACGAAGTGTGTAAGGAACATAAGATGAAAATTAGCACCAGTAAATCAGAGGTAATGACTATTTAAAAAACAAAAAAAAAACAAACAAACAAACAAACAAGGATTCATCTAAAAGAGCACCCATTAAAACAAGTAAAGAGTTTCACGTTCTTAGGAAGTATAATAGCATCAAATGGCAAATCCAAAGACGAGATAGAAAATTGATGTAATAAGGCAATCCAAGTGATTGGACAAATGGCACAATACTAAATAACAAACACGCATTAATAGTTACTAAGAAAGCACTCGATAACATAAACGTCCTTCCAGCTCTATGATAGAAATTCCAAACCTGGACAATGACACCCCCCCCCCCCCCCCAAAAAAAAAAAGAAAAAAAAAATTAAAATAAAAAAATATAAAAAAGAGAAACGACAAATCACAGCAGAAATGAGATTCTTGGGAAGAATACTTAATGTATTAAGAAGAGAGAAAAGCAGAAATGAAGACATCACGACTACAGTGGGGATTATAGCAGCGCTAGATTTTATCAGAAGGTGGCAAGTTACATTGTTTGGTCATATAACTAGATTATCAACTAACAGTATACCACAACAAGCAACGATGCACAGACCAAATGGAACCAGAAGAAGAGGCCGACCACCTAAACAATGGACAGAAGGAATAGCAGTTCATGGGAATCTCGATACATGAAGCCCATAAACGGGCACTGTCCAGCTGTTTGTGATTCATCTCGACATCGCAAGGTACAGGGGGAATAAGATGAGATGAGATTATAGGACCATAGATAAACAGAAGGTACTTGTAGAATTAGTTACAGAATGTAAAGTACCATTCCATAGATAAACATAGCTTGTTGTAGAATTAGTTATAACAATTAAAAGGGATCGATAGAAGTTAATCAGTACCTTAGTGTGAAAGCGGCCCGGAGAGGATGTCTCACAGGTGTATCCATCACTAAAAGGACCATTCTATGAGGCTATGTATGTATTTACATACAGAAGCTACAAACAATAGCTTTTCACGATATTTGTCTGGCATATCTGGCTTCATTTCGTTAGGTGTCTGCTAAAGTTATATGCAATTAATAATTATATTATACTTCGGCTGAAATACCTAAACCACGAAGTCATCGATATTGTTCGAATGTGAAGCATTTGTTATCCTCGTCTTAATGGCAAATTTAAAACTAGGTCTTTTTGACTGCACAAAATTGGTTGAAACCGCCTAATTGACCACGCCTCGGTATATTTGTGCATTTGTGTATGCATTCTTCAACTGATCTTCTTTATCAACCAATTACTCTGCTTCTCTATTCGCCCACCTTTCCGCTGGTCTACCTACCTACCTAAATAGTATTCTATCTACACACCTACCTACAGTACATTGATACATACCTTAAGCACACCCTACATCCATGTATCCATCTACCTATTTACTTTATACATTCATGTATTTATCCATGCGTTAATCCATCCCACCCACAACGCACTCATCTACTCGATGCCTGCCTATCTGTCAATTAACGTTAATCGAATATCACGTTGTAAAATACACGCATTTATAAACACAGGTAGTGGCTGTTCCACCTTCACGGCAAAGGGTCGCCGCATTATGCTCCAATCCTATACCAAAGAATATCACACAAAATGCTCCTAACTGCCTCATGTGAAAAGAGGAACAGACAGGAGTCTCGACAATCCAACAGCATGCTCAGGTATACTATGCATAATGCCGCTGCCAGAATGCCAACACAAAGTCCGCCACGAAAAATACACTTCATCGTCTATGGAAGTGGCATTCATTAGAAAACCAGCAGCCACGCATTACTACATAAGGCAACAAAGTTAGTTCAGTGACCGCAGGCCGCCATTTTTCTAAACGTGCATTTCAAGTTGCAAACAACCGCGGATAGATATAAATGCACTCCACACGAAATTCACAGCTCACAGTGTCGCTCCACGCACTCAACTCAGTAGCAGGGCGACGAAACCATACACTACCAGTCCAGCATGAGAAAACTGCGTAAGCAAATCGTAGCCACAAGCATATACACTCCAGAGGCCTTAACAGCTCAAGCGCCTATCCTCCATATTGGGGACCCGACGAAATTTATTTACACACATACGTTACAAGAAGTACATGATGTCGTCTGCCACAGCAGAGTAATCAGAGACCGCATCATGAACATGAGAATCATCTTATAGTCTGTCTGGTGGTAGCCGTCCTTTGACAGTCTTCATGAGAACTATCTTACAGTCTGTCTGTAGGTAGCCATGTCGTCTGACTGCGTCTCTCGCTCTCTCTCCCTCTCTCTCTCTCTCTCTCTCTCTCTCTCTCTCTCTCTCTCTCTCTCTCTCTCTCTCTCTGTCTGTCTCGCTCCGCATCTATCTCTATCTGTCTCTCTGTCATTCCGTATCCCTCTCTGTTTTTCTGTCTGTTTCCCTATCTATGTCTGTCTGTATCTCCCTGTCTCTCTCTATTTCCCTCACTGACTCTCTGTCTATCTTTAACTCTCTTTCTCTCGCGATCTCTGTTTCGCTCCTCCTCTCTCTAGCTCTCTGTTTCTCTATATCTCTCTATTTCTGTCTCTGTGTTTCCCTGTGTCTCTTTCTCTCTCCATGTTAATCTGATTTCCCAACCCCCCCCCCCCCCCACCCTCTCTCTCTCTCTCTCTCTCTCTCTCTCTCTCTCTCTCTCTCTCTCTCTCTCTCTCTTCCGTGTGTGTGTTAATCTGCCCTTACACATGAAAGTGTACATTCCCTTTGTGTTTCACTACTCGCTAAATCTCCATCTCTCCCTGCTTGAATCCTTTGTCTACCCACACCAAAAGACATTCTTCGAACACACACAAGATGCAACAACAGAAACAGGTGAAGCAGAGACACAAAGCAACGCGTTCCGCGCTGCATGAATCTAATTTACTGCAACCAGTTTAACAACCCTTCTCCCCGTAACCGACACAACTTTGGTGAGACGCGACAATTTGTGCTCACTAACCTTTGACTTCCACAAGGGGCAAGATGTCACCGCTGCATAGGCGGAGCACGAGTTGAGTGGTGGGTGTGGGCTGAGGGTCTGATACAACAACGCCTGGGCTTCTACTTTAGTGACATCCTGTTAAAAACAAAATAATGGCGTTATTGATTATGTGGGAGTATTAAATTAAACATAAAGAGAATTGCATCGACGAAGACATTGAGAATAGATTGCACTATTAATTGACTAGTATACGTTGGGCAAGGTGGAGTACCCGTTTAGCCCCCCGATCAGGGTTATGTGAAGCCATGGGTGCAGGTGGTGGATGAAGATGGAGAGCAGCCGACAGATAGTTGTAGGTTATGGTCTCCACCTTCACGACGGTAGGCAGAGGATCTCCTTTTTTGAGGAGACAATGGCTACGGTCACTGACCAGTATGGTCACTGCTGGGAAGGAAAGCAATGGCTGCCTTCTTTACACATGCCAAGAAAATCATGTTGTGAAGGAATCAACATTGGGGGACGATGCATCAATAACATTAGATATGCAGATGATACAGTCTTGATTGCAGACAATGAACAGGACCTGCAAAATTTAGTAGATGCGGTTGTTACACACAGTGAACAACAAGGGTTAGAATTAAATTGTAAAAAGACACAGATTATGGTCGTCACTAGGAAGAACGAAATACCACAGTGTAATATACAAGTAAATGGGAATATTCTTCAACAAGTGAATAGGTACAATTATCTCGGAACAGTAATAACATCTGATGGGAGATGCCTTGAAGAGATTAGAACAAGAATCGCCATGGCAAAAGTAGCCTTTAGCAAGATGAAAAACATACTGACCAATAAAAAGATGTCAATTGAAACGAGAAAAAGAGTGTTGAGATGCTACATAGAACCTGTACTTTTATATGGATGTGAAGCTTGGACAATGAGCAGCCAGGCTTAAAAACATCTGATGGCTGTAGAAATGTGGTTTCTGAGGAAAATGCAAAGAATACCATGGACAGCCAGAAAGATCAATGAAGAAGTCCTTCAAGAAACAAATGAAGATCGTAAACTGATCAGAAACATTAGACGTAGACAGTCACAATTTTTTGGGCATGTTATGAGAAGAAATGATTTGGAGAACTTGGTGACAACTGGTAAGATCGAGGGGAACAGACCAAGGGGAAGACCTAGAAACAAGTATCTGGATGGCTTGGCCTTGTGGCATGGTCGAGACAGAAACACGGAACTGATCCACGACTCTGTTGATCGAGTGAGATGGCAGAACATGACCGCCCACGCTTACCAGCATGGCACATGATGGATGGATGGATACGTTGAGTGCATCTAGTCAGGCGTATACTGCAGAATTCACACAACTTGAACTACAGAAATAAGACGAATCAACAGAAGTTGAAATATACAATACAAACATTTGCACCGTAATTTGAATTGTCTACAATGGTAATTTTAAACTGACTATAATGTCTTTCTGTTTGCACAAAGTTGGCTTTTCTATATAGCCTACGATGGGTAGCGATGTGATATTCTGTTGTAATAATTTGGTGTGTCCAGTGTGTGCCGCGTGGTTACACACCCGCTTCACACGCGTGATCCGGGGCTGTTTCCGGATCCGGTCAGGGATATGCACTACTGACGAGCTCAAACGAGGGCGAAACTCTAGTATAGTGCTTCCATAATGACGTGGATGGGCCTTAGGTTCATACCAGAACGCGATCGGCGTTGCCAGTAGTGGGTTGTGCTCAATATTTAAATTTTCTATATGCATTACGACGGACTCCACCAGTTTTAACATGTATCCATATTGTTTGTTAAACAACACGTGCAACGCAATGTCCTATCAATCGCATGACCGGTTTCCAAAACCAGCAATTTTCGGTGTGTAGGTTTCACTAGGTTACCAGTTTGTTTGTGTTTGTTTTGTTTTCTTCCTTTTTTATTCTGTCCATCCAATTTGGTATATGTTCTACCACCCTATAGTTCAGAACACATACCCAACTGGATAGACAGAGTAATAAAGAATAAAGACTATGGTCACCAAGTAAAACCTACACACCAGAAAATGTCCATGCCCTCAATAGGACATGTCCGCCATATTAAGAATGATGTGATGGTTGCGACAGAGAGGTTATGTCAATCACACGTCGACGGTTTGAAAAGAGGGTAGTGCAGGAAATGTATGTCATTGAAAACATCATGTAAGACGTACGTTCATAACGTCGCTGCCATCATCATCAACATCATCATCATCATCATCATATGCCACGCCAATAAGCATCGGCGGTCATGTTTCGCCATTGTCCGCGATCACCATAGCCGTGGATCAGCTCTGTGTTATTGTCAAACCATCCATATATTTACTTCTCTGCCTACCCCTTGTTATTTTCCCTTCAATCTTGCCAGTTGTCACCAAGTATATTTCTTCACATAACGTGCGTAAACTATTTGGCTGTCTGCGTCTTATTTCTCAAATTAGTTTACAGTTTCCATTTGTTTCTCGTAGCACTTGCTCATTTAATGGTTTCTTTTTCTCTCTGTCCATGGTATTCTTTGCAATTTGCTGAGAAATCACATTCCAACTGATAATATACATATTTTTCAGCTTGTCTGCTCACTGTCCACGATTCACATCCATGCAACAGTATATATATTCTATGTGTCACTTCAACACTCTTTCTCTCCTAGCAATTGATATATCTGTATTGGTCAGCAAGCAATGATATACAGACCACATGAAACCACAGGAAAAGGCCGGCCACGTAAACGATGGACATAGGGAACAGCAGAGTCCATGGGAGTCTCGATACATGAAGCCCATGAACGGGCACTCTCCCTCTGTTTATGCTTCACCTCGACACCGCAAGGTACAAGAGGAACAAGATGAGATGATGAGTTGAAGCGTTGATGAGTTGATGATATGTAAGATGATGAGATGATGAGTTGAAGACTCAATGAGTAGATGAGTTGTTTAGATGATGAGATGATAGAAGACGAGATGATGCGATGGTAAGATGATAATATGATGAGTTCATAAATTGATGAGATGATGAGTTAACGAGTTGATAAGACGATGGAATGATGCGATAATGAAGTTATACTATTATGAGTTAATAAGTTTATGAGATGGTGAGATGACCAGATGATGAGATGCTGAGATGATGAGATGATGAGATGATGTGATGATGAAGTGATAGTACGAGTTAATGAGTTTATAAGTTAATGAGATGATGAGGTGTTGAGGTGATAATATGATGAGCTAATAATTTGATGATTTGATGAGATAAAGTTATGACGAGATGATGAAGTGATAAGCTCATGAGATGATGAGATGATGCGATGATTGGATGATAATATGATGAGTTAATAAGTTCATGAATTGATGAGATGATGAGATGATGTGATGATGAGGTGATACTATGATGAGGTAATAAGTTTACAAGATTATGAGATGATGCAATAATGAGGTGATAATATGATGAGTTAGTAAGTTGTTGAGTTAATGAGATGATGAATAAACGAGATGATTTATAAACGAGATGATGAGGTGATGAGATAATGAGATGATGCGATGAGGTAAAAATATGATGAGTTAATAAGTTCGTGAGTTGATGAGATGATGAGATAATCAGATTATCAGATGACGAGATGATGAGATGATGTGATTAGATGATGAGTTGATCAGATGATCAGGTGAAGAATAACCATATATTAATTTCATGTGCATGTAAGGGCTAGACTAATAATGATGAGTCAATAAGAGCATTCCGGTCTCTCTGGCCGAGGGGTTACAACACTTTCTCCGTAATCCCGTTTATCACACAGAGTCTCGTAGCGGGCGAGAACTGGGAGCGGGTCGTCCCCCGCTGGTGACTTGCGGGATAACTGAGCCGGCCGCTCAGAAAGCAATGGCAAACTACTGAGCGTAATCTTGCCAAGAGATCAACAGACAGCTGAAAGATGCTGCTGTTGACAGCAATGTCCTGCAAAACATTTTATTTTAATAAGAGCATAGCAACTAGCGAGCTTGCTTGCCAAGTGTAGCTGCCAGGTTTGATTCCTAATTGTATTGATGTTTTCCCCCGACCTTTTAGTCTCTGTTCTTGATGCAGCCGGCTCAAACGGCTACCAGATAATGTTTCATGATTGGGTAATATTAAAGTTGTTTGTGCAGGTGGATGATGGGTATGGCTAATGATGACTCGTATATTGAAAATACCTGTTCGCCAGAGTCCAGGTACACCTGTGATGTGAAGTGATGGAGCCATATAATTATTTAGATTTAAGAAGGAAGAAAAGAATAATGTCCCAGGTATCGCTGCAGATGTTCGAAATTTTAATAACAAATTAATAAGAGAAGACGATTCTCTGGTATCGATTGCCACTGATGAAGACAGAGGCCATATGTGGAAATTAGAGAACAGACTAAACAATAGAAACTCTGGGAACTGTGGGTCCATCAGGATTTGAAACAAGTGTCTGTAAATAGTAACAGTCTCGCTGAAGAAGTGTACGAACGAGCGAACGTTAGAACGAACGAACGAACGAACGAACAATCTTTATTTTCAAAGGGTTAAGAATTGGGCATGCAGGCCCGTCTGACTTACTGCTCTTCTTATCTATTTTCTCTCATGCATTCTTTCATTCAACATCACTTATGAAGCTAATTTTTGACAACAAAAGAACAATAAGCATTACAACGCATGAAAAATAATCAATCAAACATGACACACTGAGGCAATGTTTAACATGGGCATTGTGTATACCTAAGGAAGATGTAGCGTGCAATACATCTGGGAATGTTTATTGACTAGTTGATATTTGAGACAATTTACAGTGTACTTACATGGAGGCCTTAAAAATCCTTAAATATGTCATCACAAGAAAATACACCGCACGTATGGAATACTGACATTTACTTGAATATAAACATTTAATGGAATATGGATATTTAGACTATAAACGGATTGGTCGGTCAATAGAGGAGTGAGAAGTTCAGAGCCTTTACGGCTCAGGCCGGATGGAAAACTGTGAAGGAAGAGGCTGGCGCTTTTGCTTTGACCACAAGTAGCCTGACTATGGAAGTCATGGCAGTAAGTAAAGCAATAACATGGCTCGAGACACAGACATTCAATCGGGCATGTGTCCTTAGTAACTCAATGAATATGCTCAGAAGGGTAGACATGGGGTGGATCCGAAGAGAGTGGCTGCTGTCTCTGGAGCCGTCTCGGCTGACAAAGATTAGTTTCATCTTCATGGAAGGGCATGCGGGAGTACAAGGGAATGAGCTGGCTGTCAGGCTTGCAGGTAGGGCTACTGTGGAAGGCGGACGAGCCATGCACCAGGCAGAAATTTTGAATGCTCTACGAGAAGTAAGTCGTTTACGAGAACCAAGCGATGACTGGGAATCTACAACCATGGTCAGGCTGCGAAAACAGCAAGCTAAAAGACGTGTGGCCAATCAAGAAACTACACAGGAAACTAAAGAAAAGTAATAAACCAACACAGAACTGGTGTCGTCAGCCGCTACACGCTGCGGTATTTGCTGAGGAGGGGATCCGAGCACTTATGGACTGAATGGTTCGATGTGCAATGAGGATGATCTGTCGACTAACTAACTAACTAACTAACTAACTAACTAACTAACTAACTAACTAACTAACTAACTAACTAACTAACTAACTAACTAACTAACTAAGAAAATAACAACAAAGATGCATCTAAATTAACACCCAAGTAAAGAGCTTCAAGTACTTAGGAAGTATAATATTATTAAATGGCACACAGAAGACGAGATTGAGTATAGATGCAATAAGGCAAACCATCTCACTCGTGTTTGACAGATGTGCTAGCCCTTACGGTCCGGGCACGTACGAGGCCCTCACCTGTGGGACTTGGCTGACGCCTCTAAGCCGGGTCCCTTGGGTGTCAGGGTCTGGCCATAACTCGCCACCGGCTCGTGGTGGTGAGGTCTCGGAGGATTGACGCTGAGCCGCCAGCGTCTGCCAGCGTCTGCAGCCTACCTTGTGCCAAACGTATTGGTTACCCATTCCTCTGGAATACACAAGACTAGGCCGAGGGAGGGGACATGTCGTTTGGGCATCACATGATCCTCTGAAGCTCTGCCCAGGCATTGTGATGGAATATTGGCCACATTCCAACTCACACACTTTGGTCTGTCAAGACTGCAAGGTGCCACTCACTCACACAGAAGACGAGATTTAGTATAGATGCAATAAGGCAAACCATCTCCTTGGACAAATTGTACCAATACTTAAGAACAAACACGTATCAGTAGATAAAATCAACAGCACTCTACAATATAATCTTCCTACCAACTCTATGCTACCAATGCCAATCCCAGACAATAACAGAAAAAGAGTCAAATAGAGTTAAAGTGTCAAATAGAGAAAATTAGAAATGAAGAAATCAAGTCTAAAGTGGGGGTTATATCAGCGCAAGAATTCAATAGAAAAAAAGCAATTTAAATGGTTCGGCCATATAACTAGGCTACCAACTAGCAGTAATGTATAGACCAAATGTAACCAGACGACGCGGCCTACCATGTAAACCACGGACAGAGGGGATAACAAAGATAAGAGTCCATGGGTATCTCGACACATGAAGCACATAAAAGAGCACGCACCGATTGTTTATGCTTGACCTCGACACCGTAAGGTGCAAGAGGAAGGAGATGATTGATTGATTGATTGATTGATTTAGGAACCGACATCACAGCATTCGGGGCATTCCCATAAGCGCCCCGTCCGCATCCTCAGCAGCAAGCGAAGAGTTCCAACCCCAATAGTGCTCACAGTAGCAATCTGATTATATGTCCGTCTCGCCTTTCCTATGAGCGTCGATCGTCGGCCAGATCCCCTCGTCACCCCTCACTGTCGCATTCTTGCCAGACTATGGTTATCCATTTGCTCCTTCGTGGTGTACACGTGCTCCCACAAGGCCGCAACCATGTCTGCCTTATCATGCATCAATACACCACCAAGTTTTGCAGAGCCAGCCAATCTGTCCGCCTGTTCATTCCCCAGCACACCAGCATGCCCCGGAGAAAAGATCCAGGCGATGCTTGTCACCCGTGACTTCCGAAGCGAAGCAAACCACTCTGCACGAAGCTTGCCTGTCCTCACCCTAATCAGCATGCTTTCTGAGTCAGCTACAATCACGATGTGTATTTGTATCGTATTCTCGATCCACCGGAAAGCTGCACTGACCGCCTCCACCTCCATTCTTAAGCTAGCTGTTGTGGTATCATATGCCAGGTTCTCCTGCACCAAACGTGGACCATTAGTTTTTGCTAAGAACCCCCAGGCACATCTCCTGCCTCTTAACACCGAACCATCTGTGTATATAATCACATCACCCGGGCGAGCATTATCCTGAATTAGCTGCTGGATTTCCACTTCCGTGGCCCCTGCTGGCCACTCCCTGAACTCCAGACTGAATGTGATTATAATTCTGCACAAATATAACTGCTCCCCTGGCACTCTGACCCTCTCCTCTCCTCGCCTAATGTTCTGCAAGATGCACACTTGTCACATCGAATCCTCCGCCTGAGCCATCCATGATTTCCCTCTTATCAGTTGTTGACCCTTAACTGCGTCCAGCGCCTCATGCAACGGGTGATTGTGTCAGCAACTACTCTGAGGTATGCCTTCGCCTGCATCACCTTCATAATGAGGATGGAACACATTCAATAGAATAAGAACAAATTATGGAAAATTTACATTTTATGGAATAGTGAAATTTTATGGAATAAGAACATTTTATAGAATATGGGCATTTTATTTATTATGGACATAGTTCGAACCCCAGTAATTTTATAATGATGTAGATTTCATAAATGTGAGCCGAGGTGGCAAAGCGGCTAGACCTTTAGCTCTGGCACCGGCGGTCTAGGGTTCGATTCCCAACTAGGTGGATTCGAATGTCAGGAAATGTATTGGGAAGTAAAGGCGGTGTGCCTGATAATGTTTACATCACACGCTGAGTGCTGTTTGGTCTATAAAACATATAGGTATAGCTAACTAATAACATACTGCCATGTTCCTATGTAAATGTTTTCATCGTTCTATATTTGCCATTCATAAAGACATTTACCGTTTCATTATAAGATTATCATGATCGAATGGATAAGAACGCGCTGTCTTAACCATCCGGTGTGCCGATGTCGAGGTAAAAGGTTCAACCCCTACACCGGACAGTTGGACTAAAGTGGTGACTTCTCGTCCTTGACTTGGGGACGGATTAACCTCTGAAGTCTGAGTGGGTTAATCTGATGGCGAGGGACACTGGTAATAGGGAAAGCTAATCCACACGCACAATTCAGTCCAGTGATACTAAACGTAGCATGTACGGACTACTTTTGAGTTCAAAGCGAGCTCAATCAATCAATCATGTGCCATGCCGGAAAGCGTGGGCGGTCATGACCCGCCATTTCACTCGATCACCAGTGTCGTGGATCAGCTCAGTGTTCCTGTCTCGTCTAGCGAGCTAGCGAGCAAAAAAAAAAAAAATGAAACTAAAACACGTTATAATAAAATACACCAACATCGGTACTAGATTTAATGTATTTTGGCTTCCAAACATTTCCTGGTCCTATGAAAGTACTTTTTTACCTTTTACATTCATATGTTAATATCTCCATATACTCCCTTATCTTTGTCTTCCCAAATACTTGTATGATTCCATCTCTTGAAATGATATTTCACCAAGTGAGATTGGGTTATCGTTTGCTAGATGTATTCTTATAATCCTTGTCTCTTCCCTTGGAGTTTTAGATTTGGTTATCGTGTCCTTCCATTAAATGAGTTTTCAGGAATATATCCAACGATTTGTCCAACCTGGAAACGCAATCAAACGATGTTACGGTACCGGATGTACATACAGCTTGATTAGATGTGCGAATGACACAGCGTTGATGGCAGACAAAGAAGGGGATCTGCAACAGTTAGTGGATACGGTTGTTGTACAGTTGTCAACTAGGGTTGGAATTAAATTGTAAGAAGACATATATTATTGTCATCACTAAAAAGAAAGAAATACCACAATGTAATATGTGGTTGAATGGGAGAATTGTTAAACAACTATCTCGGATTAGTCGTAACAACTGATGGCATGTGCATTAAAGAGATTAGAACAAGTATCTCAAAGGCAAATGTATCTTTTTGCAAGAAGGAAAACATACTGACCGATCAAAAGATGTCAGTTGCAATGAGAAAAAGCGTAATGAAGTGCTACATAGAACCTGTACTTTTGTAAGGATATGAAACGTGGAAAATGAGTAGGCAAGCTTAAAAACATCTAATGGTAGTGGAAATGTGGTTTCTGGGTAAAATGCAAAGAATATCATGGACAGACAGAAAAACCAATGAGCAAGTCCTACCAGAAACAAATGAAAACCGTGAACTGCTTAGTAAAATTAAACGAGCCAGTCAACATATTTGGGCACAATATGAGAACTAATAAACAGATGAACTTGGTGAGAAACTGGCAAGATTTAGGGGAATAGAAAAAGGGGTAGGCAGAGACGTACATAACTGCACGGCTTGACCACATAGCATGGTCGAGACAAGAACACAGAGCTGATCTACGCGTGGGACAGCGAAAAATACAACCTCTCACGCTTATCGTCAGGGCACATGATAATGATTTAAGCTTGCAGTCACTTAGATACACACCAATGTCTACCATTTTATGGAGGCATGGAAGAGTAGATTTTAGTCTCTGCATTTCATGTTGTCTTGTGTCTTCTTTTATATTCACCGTAGTGCCTATAGTTTTAAATATCCCCTTTCTTTGTAATATCCACTTTTATCTTTCTACGCTAGGTGCTTCTATTTCCGTGAGTGTTGATCAATACGTACTGATGCATCTGTCACCGTGATGACAGCAAGTGTTCCTCAGCTAGGCTACTGCTCGTTGTGTAATCCTGTCATTATTCACGTGCCGGTCTCATCGACAGATCGATATATCGACTGACTGTCCGAAAAGGTTAATCGAATTCACACCAATGTAAAGTGCAAATTGAATTTTAAATTTTCATTGACGTGGTCATCTGCCAGATTTACGCTTGAGCGCCGAGTCATTTCAATACGATTAGCTGACGTCATTGCTCTAGAGTTCCGGTGATCCTGATCCGTTGGCGGATTGTGCCGAAGGGCAACGAGGTGTTGGGTATTTACACATAATATAGCATGAGAGCACTAGATGTGGGTAAGCTACAAGTTATTTCAATAAAATTAGCTGATGGTATTGCTGCAGGGTTCCGGTGACCTCGATCCCCTGGGGGATAGTGCCGTAGTGCTACGTGGTGCAAGGCATTCATATATACTAAGTTAATGTTAATTGCATGTCCATTACAGATCGCTGCAGACAACCCCATCATTTATTGGCCGCTTATGGTTTACTAGGTTAAGTTTATTCGTTTGTCATTGTATTCTGGACTGCCGACGTCTCATACAAAATAAATCAACACACAGCGACCTGTTTCTGAGTCGCCCGCGGTTGATTTCGAACCCTCAACTCGGTATGTCCGAACATTGTGGAACTGCTGGTCTCTTTGTCCCCAAAGCAGACGCAGATATACTAAGACGTGATATTATTTAGTGGGTCCCTAGGTATCTATATAGAGGATTGAACTGTGTTGGTTGTCTAGCGTGGACATTAATCTATATAGAGGATTGAACAGTATCGGGTGTCTAAAGTGGACCGTTATCTATATAGAGGATTGACAATTTGCAGCGTCTGGGATGGTCAGTGTTTATAATTATATATTGATGTTTTAAACAATATCGGACGTCTGGGATGGTCATTGTTTATATATAGATGTTTTGAACAATATCGGACGTCTGCGATGGTCAGTTATCTATATATAGGATTGAACAGCATCTTACAAAAGGAACAGCCAGGTGTAAGGTAAAGACTGCTCTATAGCAGATACAGCCGTTGGTGTGTGAAATGTTAGGCCTTATCATATTCTAGACAAAGACATATGAAATGAGGTGTCCGGTTCCCTTAACATCTTGCTTTCCAATTCTGAAATATGTCTAGTGCCCATTTTCTGTGAGGCTGATTTACCCCAGAGGTTTACTGATCGGAGGAATTGACCCAGACTCTGACGGGAATTGAACTATGACTATTACGTATCTCGACAGGTATGCGCTCTAAATACTGTACCACGATGTCTCCCGTTTGATGTAAACGCGTATTCTTTTGGTTGGAAATCGAGTGCCAGATTTAAGAACATATGCAACTTTTAGAAATGTCCCAAATAACTACCAAAGTTGTTAAGTTCTAGTAATTGATTACTGTAAACTTGTAATTGATTGGTTAGATTTCTCTTGCCAGGGATATCGCTTTACATGGCAACAACGATGTACACGGGACAAGGATCGATACATCATCGATAACACTAACTCACTGATTAAGCGATTCCGTGTGACAGGTCTTGGAGGATATATCCTCCCGATGTATCGATTCCCCATGTTGGTTGTATTCGCCTTGGTCCGGGGATCTAACTGTGCAGAAATCTGCTTGATAGATCTATTCAGGAGGTGGGGTGGGGTGGGAGGTGGGGTGGGGTGGGAGGTGGGGTGGGGTGGGAGGTGGAAGCGAAGACCCACCCCAGATGGGATTTCACGTGCAGAGCACGTGGCCGGGAGATCGGGCGGTAAGGGTACACAGATTAACCGAATCTTATTTACATAGAAGGATGGATGATAACGCACGTTTATGCCCAGGCGAGAACATCAATTGGACGAGGCGCGGGACGGTTTTATTGCATTACATCTAGATTACATTGGATAGAGGCTGGCGTTACGTAGTTGCCCAAATTGGATGTTTGCGAAGTTTAGACAATCGCATAAGTAGGTAAAGGGATGCGTTATGTAATTCTGCAGTTGGGCTGGGAAATTATTTGGGTAGTTGCTAGGGTTGTGGGTAGCTGGTTGAAATGAGTTGTATGTTCTGGGTAGTTTATGACTTTGTTATGCATGCATGTAATGTAACTCCCCAAACTGGATGTTTGCTAAGTTTAGAAAATTTCGTAAGTAGGATACGTTATCTGAATATGTCAGGGCTGGGTTTTTATTTTGGTAGTTGCTTGGATTGTGGATAGCTAGTTGAAATGGGTTGTGAGTGTTGGTTATGTCAATATGTTACGAATGTGCTTATGTGATGTCGTGTAGCCACATTTCCGGTCTATCAGCTTTGTTGTAATCATTCATGAGAATTCGATGACACACATGTCTACTTCACAACAAGGAAACAGATGAGTAAATCACACACACACACACGCACGCACGCACGCACACACACACACACACACACACACACACACACACACACACCAGTGAAACTTCTGTTTTCATCGATAATCCGTAGGAAACAATCGGCGAAATCCGAAACCAACGAAATCAGAGGCAACTGTTTCCATATGAATCAATTTGATTCCAATTAATTCGCCCTAGAAACTCCAAAACACATAACAAAAACACATTTGATAGAGAATAAATATAGTCTTTAATACTATTTTTCGGCCCCAGACTTTTCCAAGCTCGCACCTTTGCCGTGCCTAGTAACACAGTGTATGCCAGTGCGCCTCTTGAGGTTTTCAAAACATTCTCTGCTGGCCTTAAAATCACTAAGTACACTTGCACTCGTCCCAGGCATTGTCTTAATGAGATCGACGTACAACAGTCTGGCCTTTTCACATATGACTGCCTCCGAAACAGAATCGCCATCTAACTGTTTTTGATTTATCCAAATTAATAATAACTGTTCGACATCGTCAATTGTTTGCGATCTCTATTTCGTTAGCACATTCACGCCTTTCGCTACAATAACCTCCTTTAATCCTTCCATTTTCGCTACAACGGAACGTAACTTGGATGGCGACTTCCTGTACATGCGACCGATTTCAGCAATCTTAATGCCGCCCTCGTATTTTATTATTACCATATGATGCTCACACAACGAAAAACAACGCCAAACTGAGCAAAACAACGCGTGGGTCCATTTGTTTTTGCAAAATTAGCAGCGATGTCATGTGGACGAAATCCGAGGCAATTGACGAAAGTTGAGACACATGTTTCGCTGAAAACATCAACCCCAGCCGAAACCGACGATAACCGAAGGCAGCTAAAACTGCGATTTTTAAAACATACATATTTATGATGTAGAGTTTTCCATGTAGATGTTTCGGTATGTGTTTGTTTATTCTGTGCTGACGAAGGCTTTGACCGCAACGGCCATTTTGTTACAAGTGATCGTGTTCTAGTAAAGCATAATAATTCTACTTCTCGTTCTTTGGTTATCCATTCACGTTATGCAGTTGTGTTTTGGCTAGTTGTATGTGCTGTTTTATGTACTGGAGGGGGGCTGCGTGGTCTCGTGGTATGGTGTCCGCCTCGAGTGCTGGAGGTTCCGTGTTTAAGCCCCGGTAAGGACCGGGATGTTTTTTTTGACGTGGACTTCTAGTAATAAAATTTCCCCTGGTCTCTGGGTAGTGAGATGTAGCTGTGTTTTGGCTAGTTGTATGTGTTATGTTACGGAGTTGTGTTTTGCATAGTTGTATGTGTTACTTTATTTTGTTGCAGAGCCCAAGGCAGGGAAGCATAGGGTGGTAACGCAGTAACCTATCAAGCGTGACATAAGAAACAATTATCGAGGTTTGACCGTTGTTTCACCTTACAAATGACGTCGGGATCATGTGAATTCTCACCTCCAGTGGCAAATAAGGTCACACGAGTGTTCGGGAATTCATATATTCAATGCCACGGCGTGAGTTAATGTGACCAGCTTTGTTCCTCGTCGTCGCCTTCCTTCATAAACAATTCACGGAAAATTCTGAAAAGTATCTTTGAATATTCTATGATGCTGGGCCGACTTTAAAATCGTTCTGTATAGTCAGTTACCTGATTCAGTGCAAAACAAAAAAGTAGGTTTAGACCACACAAAAATGGCTGGCGGGAAATGGGAAGTAGGGGCGTGTCAGAGCTATGACTTAAAAGTTGTTAATATAGTAGCAGACATGTTGTATTGTATATCAAATTAAAAAGGGTTGCATTAAAAAAAAAAAAAAAACTACTGTATATAAGTCCTTAGTGTTATGTTATGTCGAACGACGTCACTGCACTATAGGTATTCCAATGTCTGATAAGTCTTCCGATGAAACAGCTTTCCCAAAGTAATTCTGCCCACTGTTCCCATCAGGAGTCGATTCTGGTGCCTCCTCTCTTTCCCTCGAAGGCAGGATTGGCGAGCCTGGCCCGGCTTTACTCTCAGTTCCTTCATTTTGGTGGCGCTGAGACACAGGAGTTAAGGACGCAATTCATAATCCCGCATACCGCAGCAGATCGCCTTGCGTTGATTTTCATACAATGATGTATGTGCTGGTCGTTCAGAAAGCAATGGCAAAGTAATGATGTACACTTGGCATGAAATCACAAACAGCCAAAAATTCTGGGGTTGACTGCGACGTCCTATTAAGGATGATGTGCAAATAACTTTAGTTTTATTATTCACATTCAAAACGAAAGAACATTGTTTTGCATTTGACGTATTGATTATGTATCGATTTTAGTTTGGCTCAAACAAGGAAGGATCATGCGGGGACAAATGAGACGTGTTTACAACTCTGGAACCATCATGATCTGAATGTTGCGAATGGAGGTGGAAGCAGTAACACCGGCATTCCGTTGGTTAGAGGATACTACTGCTACACACACTGCATTCATTATGGACTCACAGAGTGTGCTAAGTAAGGTGGAGAAAGGAAAGTTTCGTCTGGAATGGCTAGAGGTCACAGATTGTGAGAATTATATGGATTGTTTGCACTGGTCATTAGGTGGTACTCGGAAATTAACAGGCTGATAGGTTGGCAGGGAATGCACCTTTTGTGATATATTCCTATGGACAAGGGAGAGGTGGTCGAGCACTTGTCGCACCAGGTGGAGAAGGCGAGGGAACAGACTGAGAACCCGTTTTTGAAAGAATGATATTGCGGGGGATCGGCAGGGGTTCTGGAAGAATCACAAAACTGAGAGGGAAGACAATAAGAACTTTCAATCAGATAGCGGTGGGAACGATTAGTAGTATGACTCTTCGCTGGCTGTTGAACGAGGAAACAGCGAGCGTATGAGAATGTCCTGAGTTCAGTTATATCGGTTCTTAGCTCAACTCAACTCAACTCAAGTGAACTCAACTCAACAAACTTTACAACATTGGTCCGAGAAGACTAATCCTCTATGAGTTTGCCTGGTGTGCTACACCGTCGATTCTTAAAAGAAAACCATGAATATGACGCCTGGTACACACAGACGCGAGATGTTTGCCTTACACCCCAGCTGATGGGCGTCAACGAGTTCACAAAACAACAGAATAATTCATACTGTAGACAGACAGGACATGTTGACGGTCAGCAGGTCTGGTCGAGATGTGTTTGAACTCGCCCAAAAACAATGTCCCACCGTTGGTCTTGAGCCATCCGCCTATTGTGTGTAATTGATGTTCATCGATTCTTTCCGTTTGCTCTGGGTTGTTTTCCTTGTCTCTGTGTGTCTGTACTTGGGAACCTGTCTCTTTTATTGTGTAGCTTCATTCTGTCTTTACTTATCTACCTGTCGGCTCGTTTACCTTTGTTGCTACATGGTTACCTGCGTGTTTACCTGTTGGCACTATGACCTATATTTTCATTTGAAGAATATTGATTTACACTAGAGTTTTATCAGTCTATCATCACGCATTGTATCAATCTATTAGCTCGATCAGGAAGCATCTTCGTATCAGTCCATCATCACGCGTTATTTCAATCAATCTGTTAGCTCGATCAGGATGCATCCTTTCTCTGCATCTGCAAATTGTCGTGCATTATCATCAACATTCAGCGGGTTCTTTTCAGAACCCAGCTCTCATCACCTGTCATTTACTGCCTGAAGTACCTTGCGGTGTAGACAAGGGGGAGGGGGGGGGGGGGGCTCTTCAGCCTGAGGAATTAAGGCCGCATGGCTAGTGCAGTCGCCGCGAATTGTAGCGATTAAATCAGTCAATCAATCAATCACTCGATCAATCAGGTATTTTCACCACGGTGAAGGTTGGCAAAAATCAAATGCGCTATCTCGTAACACCAAAATCACAATATACAAAACACTGATTGGACCAGTTGTGCTGTATGGTTCTGAAACCTGGAGTACAACGAAAGGAGATGAAGCCTTGTTAACCTTTGAGAACAAAATTTTAAGACGCATCTTTGGACCCATTAGGGATACACAAAGTGGAGAGTGGAAAAGAAGAAGTAACAAAGACATTTATGATCTGTTTAAGTCCCCGCTAACTACTGGTATCATGAAGGCTAATAGACTACAATGGCTGGGGCATATAGAAAGAATGGAAGATAACAGGGAAACAAAACTCGCTTACACTCAGGAAATAAATGATCATAGACCACGAGGTAGACCAAGAAGACGGTGGAGAGATAATATATATACAGACCTACAAGCACTTGGAATCAACGACTGGCAAGAGAAGGTCCACCAGAGAGAAGAATGGAGACGGATTGTATCTGCAGCAAAGAACCTCAATGGCTCGGAACGCTGAAGAAGAAGAAGAAGAAGAAGGTTGGCTGCAATATATCTCTAACACTGTCTGTTTCTCACCCTGACTGTACATTCTATCATGCTGCTATTCGTCCATCTCTTGATATTATCCTCCCACCTGTATCGTTGTCTACCATTTGCTCGCTTGCCTTTAACATTACTCTCCAGTATGATGTTTATAAGAGTGTTGTTATACAAACCATACTGGAGAGAAAAGCTGAAGGCGGGCGAGAAAGAGGGATGAATCAGAGAGATGGCAAGTCATAATATTCTATGGATTATAATGACTTTCAAATTAATTTCCGAAATGTGGCTAATTTGGCACAAGATTACTAATTTCCATGAAGCGGCTGACCGAGTGGCCAAGAATGCCAGGTTTTCTTTCATGGGGACTTGGGTTTGAATCCTTTGTAAGATGTGGATGTTTTCTTTCGGTGGGAACAGGGGGGTGGAGGGGGGGGGGAGAATAAAACCCTTACCTGCATAGTTCGCGTCGATTGCACTAGCCAGACGGCCATCATTCCTCAGACTCAAGACACCCCCCTCCCTCGCCCTACACCGCAAAGTACTATAATCAGTAGGTGCCCGTTATTATTATAACTTCTCTGATGAGGTTGAATGGGATAAGGGTAATGACCTCTCTCTCTCTCTCTCTCTCTCTCTCTCTCTCTCTCTCTCTCTCTCTCTCTCTCTCTCTCTCTCTCTCTTTCTCATATAATTCTCACAATCTGTGACCTCTAGCCATTCCAGACGAAACGTTCCTCTCTCTCTCTCTCTCTCTCTCTCTCTCTCTCTCTCTCTCTCTCTCTCTCTCTCTCTCTCTCTCTCTCTCTCTCTCTCTCTCTCTCCAGATCTCCTGGGTCATAGCCTTTCTCGCCTGTGATATCTTCAGTGCCCTGTATCCACCTACGTGGTGGTCGAACAATGCTCGTTCTTCCAGGAACCACACTTCCAATGTCTGTTCTTTCCAAACAATTGTGACGTTTAATACGACCAAAGAATTTCGCCTTCCTACACATGATGCTGTTTGTAAACTAGCATTCTTCGATTTTCAGATCTTGTAGAATATCAATACTATTATATTTCTTCTTTCACGATATTGTAATAATTTTCAATTCGCGCATGTAGCAGTATATATTCTCACACTACATTGCAAAGCTACACAACCCGATCAATATCAATGAAACTTTCCTAGCCCGACCAATAAGATAGTCAAGCTAAATACCCACCCAACATTCTCGGGTAAACGAAACACGTACTCTCATATAACATTGATACCCCATCAAGCATATACTGTTGCAGTAACATCCCTGGCGATCATTCTTCCATATGCTGACAGCATTCCTTAGCCTGGCGCGCCACACGCTGGCACTGCAGGTTTCTCACTGCTCGAAGGCAAGAACCTGCATCATCTTGTTTACACACCCATGCATTTCACTGAGTGCACTTACGCGTACTAATATTCAAAGATATATTCATGTTGAAAAGTTGAAAGTAGAGGGAAATTTCCAATACCTTGGGTCATTAACTACCAACAATGGTGACACAATGAAAGAAATTAAACTACGGATATATATTGCTCTTCAAAGACTTAAACAACTGAATAAATTGTGGCGTGGGACAGATAAACATACAAAACATTTGATCTTTAAGAGCATGCATCTTTTCCATTGCAACATATGCCTGTGAGACCTGGACACTTACCAAACAAGTTGAATAGAACATACATGTCTGTGAATATACATGTTATAGACGGGTTCTAAGAATGTCTTGGATACAGAAAGATGTCCACGGTGTCCTGTGTCCATTTCTGGCCATTTGTCCCGACTCAAACACCCTCATGCTCCATGTATCTGCAGTGTCCTATGTCCATCTCTGGCCATCTATCCCGACTCAAACACTGCCATGCTCCAGGTATCTGCAGTGTCCTGTGTCCATCTCTGGCCATCTGTCCCGACTCTCATGCTCCAGATGTCTGCAGTGTCCTCTGTCCAACTTCGTGGTGGTCTACCCTAGGCCTCTTGTTCCAGGAAGCATGTCTTCCATTTCTGTTCTTTACATGCAACTGTGATGTCTCAGATGGTAATTACGGTGTTGTGCTTGTATTACACTTAACTACTGTGCTGTTATATCATTATACATACTTAAACTACTGTGCTACGTTAGTATTATAATACTTAATTATTGCGCAGTGCTAGCATTATGCATACTTAATTATTGCGCTGTGCTAGCATTATACATACTTAATTACTGCGCTGTGCTAGCATTATACATACTTAATTACTGCGCAGTGCTATCATTATACATACTTAATTACTGCGCTGTGCTAGCATTATACATACTTAATTACTGCGCTGTGCTAGCATTATACATACTTAATTACTGCGCTGTGCTAGCATTATACATACTTAATTAGTGTGCTATGATAGTATTATACATTCTTAATTACTGTGCTATGCTAGTATTACACATACTTAATTGGGAATGTCCTGAGTGCAGTGATGCCGATTCTTAACTCACTTATCTCAACACATACGTAACTACTGTGCTATGCTAGTATTATACACACTTAATTACTGAGCTATGCTAATATTATACGTACTTAATTACTGTGCTACGTTAGTATTATACATACTTAATTACTGCGCAGTGCTAGCATTATACATACTTAATTACTGCGCAGTGCTATCATTATACATACTTAATTAATGCGCTATGCTAGCATTATACATACTTAATTACTTCGCAGTGCTATCATTATACATACTTAATTACTGCGCTGTGCTAGCATTATACATACTTAATTACTGCGCAGTGCTATCATTATACATACTTAATTACTGCGCAGTGCTAGCATTATACATACTTAATTACTGCGCAGTGCTATCATTATACATACTTAATTACTGCGCAGTGCTAGCATTATACATACTTAATTACTGCGCAGTGCTATCATTATACATATTTAATTACTGCGCAGTGCTATCATTATACATACTTAATTACTGCGCAGTGCTAGCATTATACATACTTAATTACTGCGCTGTGCTAGCATTATGCATACTTAATTACTGCGCTGTGCTAGCATTATACATACTTAATTAGTGTGCTATGATAGTATTATACATTCTTAATTACTGTGCTATGCTAGTATTACACATACTTAATTGGGAATGTCCTGAGTGCAGTGATGCCGATTCTTAACTCGCTCATCTCAACAGATACGTAATTACTGTGCTATGCTAGTATTATACACACTTAATTACTGAGCTATGCTAATATTATACGTACTTAATTACTGTTCTATGCTAGTATTATACGTACTTAATTACTGTGCTATGCTAGTATTATACATACATAATTACTGTGCTATGCTAGTATTATACATACTTAATTACTGTGCTATGCTAGTATTATACATACATAATTACTGTGCTATGCTAGTATTATACATACTTAATTACTGTGCTATGCTAGTATTATACACACTTAATTACTGAGCTATGCTAATATTATACGTACTTAATTACTGTTCTATGCTAGTATTATACGTACTTAATTACTGTGCTATGCTAGTATTATACATACATAATTACTGTGCTATGCTAGTATTATACATACATAATTACTGTGCTATGCTAGTATTATACGTACTTAATTACTGTGCTATGCTAGTATTATAATACTTAATTTCTGTGCTGTGCCAGTATTATAATACTTAATTATTATGCTGTGCTAGTATTATAATACTTAATTTCTGTGCTGTGCTAGTATTATAATACTTAATTATTGTGCTGTGCTAGTATTATAATACTTAATGATTGTGCTGTGCTAGTATTATAATACCAAATTACTGTGCTGTGTTAGTATTATAATTCTTTATTAATCTGCTGTGCTATTATTACAAATTATTAATATCTATACTATTATTATGCCGGCTTCCTGGCCTAGAGGTTAGCGACTTTTCTCCGTAATCTCGTATACTCTTGTAAGTAACACGACGTCGGTGAGAATCAGCAGTGGTTCGAATCGCGTCGGTAACTTACGGGGTATGTGAGCTGGACGTTCAGAAAGCAATGGCAAACTACTGAGCGTAATCATGCCAAGAAATCAACAATCAGCTGAAAGATGCTGATGTTGACAGCGATGTTCTGTAAAGGATATGCAAAACATTTAATTATGTATGCTAGTATTATACATGTTTCATGCCCCTGTTCCTCCTTTATTCACTTCAGAGTCGATCGTGTACCGTACTTATCCTGTAAATATCCCATATCGGCATCGCTAAGTGTGTCTGCTCAGAAACCACCCTACCCGCGGAGAGCGAACCTTAGACACCCGGTGCATCTACCAGCAGTGTATTGCACCGTGATTGACCGCTTGAAAACCAGCTTCTTTCTCCGGTTGTTATCCATAACTCAAAGACAATCTCCATTAGAAGTAAAATATATTTTACGCCTCTGAAGTAAACGACTTCGTTTGAATAACAGAAAAACAGAAGAAAGAGTTATTACATAGATAAACTGTATACCCAAGTGCAGCATCACAGTGAGTGGACCCAATCTGAAACAAGTCTATGTATTTAAGTAGTTGGGCACTTTGATAGCAGCAGATGGAAGATGCATTAAGGAAGTTAAGAGTAGAATAGTTCCAGTAAAGGCAGTATTTCACAAACAATGTCAGGAAATATGTTGTTAAGAACTATATTGAGCCAATCCTTATGTACGGAAGCGAGCCACGGAGAATTAGCAGACAAGCGAGGAGATCTGGTTTTATAGATAAATGAAGAGAACACAGTGAACGGATACAAATACCAATAAATATATCTTGAAAGAACTTAACTCACTAAGAGACCGGGTTATTCGCATCAGAAGAAGACAGGCCTCATTCTTTGAGCATTTCATGAGAATGGGGAAATATGGAGTTAGTTTGTCACAACGGGAAAGTTTAAGTGGAGGAAAAGGACGGTTTGACATCGTTTCATGGAGGACCATCAGTGTCGAAATGACTGGCAGTATACTAGACTGAAGGCTGTGGACAGACAAGATCACCAACGCTACCCGACAAGGACTATAAGAAGAAGATACAGAACTAGCAAGTCTTCCACTTATGGAATCTTCTACCCCTAGTCATGTCATGGGAGTTGGTCGTTATGATTGTTCCCAGCCTTCCGTTAGGAATATCGGCAATCATTACCTATACAGAGGTGTCTTCAAATCACACAGGCGAGATCACGACAGCTTAGTAAAAATGCACGGACCAAAATCTTCAGACTCAGTACACGACATTGTGGACTCGGTGTACATCTCCACCGAATGGGTATCACGGCCTCTGTTTCTGACAAATGCTGAGCACACCGATAAATCTCAAAGTATGACCAACAGGCCTGCCCTGACTTTACTACATGGAGGGAGAACATTGGATCCACTGGAGCAAGTCTTTTGATTGTAACCTATGTGGGAATACATGCACAGTAAACGATGATTGGAGGAGAAGAGGAAGAAGAAGAAGAAGAAGAAGAAGAAGAAGAAGAAGAAGAAGAAGAAGAAGAAGAAAGAGGATGATGAGGAGGATGAGGATGAGGAGGAGGAAGCGGAAGAAGAAAAGGAGGATGAGGAAGAAGAGGATGAAGATGAAGAGGAGGATGAGGAGGAGGAAGAGGATGAGGAGGAGGAAGAGGAAGAGGAGGAGGAAGAAAAGAAGGAGGATGAAGAGGAAGATGAGGAGGAAGAGGAGAGGGAAGAGGAGGAACAAGTGGAGGAGCAAGAGGAGAAGGAAGAGGAGGAGAAAGAGGAGAGGGAAAAGGAAGAGAGAGGAGGAGGGAGGAGGAAGGAGGATGAGTAGGAAGGAGGAAGAAGGAGGAAGGAGGAGGAGGAAAGAGGAGGAGGAAGAGGGAGGAGGAAGGGGGAGAAGGAAGAAGGAGGAGGAGGAAGAAGAAGGAGGAAGAAGAGGAAGAAGATATACATGTCAAATTGTCATGTCTTTTAATATATTCCCCTCTCTGTCTTCTGATATCTCCCTTTTCCTGCAAATTTCTCTTGTTAGTTTTTCCCACGTGTCCCCTTCGTCTACTAACGTGTCTAACAAACGCCGATTGTCTTCTTCTGATACCAGAAACCTGTTATCTTCGCGAATTGCTTTCTGTCGAGACATTTTCATTACTCCTTGCTATCTGTCTGTAGTCTTATCATCAATCTTCTGTAGAACTACAACTCTGCAGTCTCCAATTAATATCTCGCTAATCTATTAGTAGACGAAGCAGACCCACACAACCAATCTACGCCAAGCTAAACCAGTCTAGTTCAATGTTGAACGCGCGAGGAATAACCAAGTCTAGACTTATAAATAATTTGGTGGAAATGAGGTAAAGAGACAAATAAGACAGTTCTAGAAGAATGCGTGTCTGAAAAAAAATCCAAAGTGGGTTGAAGTAACGGTACAAGAAATGCAGAATCTGGAGCGCTGTGAAATTAACTGTGGCGGGTCTAATGTTAAAGTGAATAGTTGTGGGGATATGGCATTTATTAACAGAGGTAATAGGGGGAATATAGAGGGAGGAAGAAAGCAAGGGCGAGAGAGAGAGAGAGAGAGAGAGAGAGAGAGAGAGAGAGAGAGAGAGAGAGAGAGAGAGAGAGAGAGAGAGAGAGAAAGTCAGAATGGAAGAAAGAAAGACAGAAACAGCGTGAAAGAAAGAAAGAAAGAAAGAAAGAAAGAAAGACAGACAGAAAGACAGAAATGGAGAAAAGAGAAAGAAAGAAAGAAAGAAAGAAAGAAAGAAAGAAACGTGAAATTATTAATAAATAATGATGATTGATGGTATCTGATTGATGGGAGATAGAATGGGCCTGTAGAATACTGGCGGATTGAGGACGGAGTTGGGGGATGTGCAAAAACGACTTCATAAATAAGTGTCGTTCATGAAAAGCTGGTGTGGCTGAGTCGTAATTTTTTTTTATAATGAATCGACTTCGGATGTATAATTCATTCTCGTGTGCTCGCTGTTCCCTGAGGAGAAGAGGGTTGTCGATACCTTGTCTGTTGATTCATTTTATGCTGTGTCATCTTCGCAAGCACGCAACTCAAGACGGTTTTTCTGAATATGTGTGAGTGCGGTGCTCTGTAGTAAGTATTTGCTTCACTAGGCAACCAAACTGTTTTTCTATACTGAATGCTTGTTTTAGTACCTATTTACTTCTCTACATTACTCTTCCAATTGTTCATATAGCTTGTGCAATTTTATTTATTTACTTCTTTATTTCTCTAGAATGAAAGCAAATGCAGAAAGACTAAGAAAGAGAGAGAGAGAGAGAGAGAGAGAGAGAGAGAGAAAGAGAGAGAGAGGGAGAGAGAGAGCCGGAGAAAGAGAATTGACAAGGAGAGAGATGGAGAGAGAGAGGATAGAGGGAGAAAGAAAGAAAGTTAAGGAGAGGTAAGGAAAGGAGAGAGAGAGAGGAGGTATAGGAGAAATGTAGGGGGTACACAGAGATGGAGACAGATAGGACGAGAGACAGAGAATTAGAGAGAGGGAGAGAGAGGAGAGGCAGATTGGGACAGGGGGGAAGGATAGGAAGGAGAGAGTAGATGTAGGAGAGAGAGGGAGATAGAAGAGAGAAGGATCGATGTGAAACGAGGAAATGTAAGGTGAACAGAGAGGAAAGAAAGAAAGAGAGAGAGAGAGAGGGAGAGAGAGAGAGAGAGATTTTTTAGAGAGAGCTGGGTTAAGAGAGAGAGAGGGAGAGCGAAATAGAAATGCAGAACTAAAAACGAAAGTGTGTGGGTGAGAGAGAGAGAGAGAGAGAGAGAGAGAGAGAGAGAGAGAGAGAGAGAGAGAGAGAGAGAGAGAGAGAGATTTCAAAAATATAAATTAAAATGGAAAGTATGATATAGATATAGATAGAACAAAACAGGAAGAAAGAGAGAGATTGATAGAGAGAGAGAGAGAGAGAGAGAGAGAGAGAGAGGGGGGGGGGGAGAGAGAGAGCAAGAGAATTAGATAGAGAGAGAGAGACAGAGAGAGAGAGAGAGAGAGAGAGACACAGAGAGAGAGAGAGAGATTTCAAAAATAGAGAGTAAAAGCGTACAAGTTTGATATAGATAGAATAAGAGAGGAAGAAAGAGAGAGCAAGAGAAAGAAAAAGATAGATAGAGCAAGAGAGATAGAAAAAGAGGTAGATACAGAGAGGGAGAGAGAGAGAGAGAGAGAGAGAGAGAGAGAGAGAGAGAGAGAGAGAGAGAGAGAGAGATTTCAAAAATAGAGATTAAAAGCGAAAAAATATGATATAGATAGAACAAGAGAGGAAGAAAGAGAGAGCAAGAGAGATAGAGAGATGTAGACACATGTTGTCGGAGTCGGGCGTTCTGTGACTATGCCAGCCTGGGATAGAGATCATGAATGAGAGAGTGCCAGATTAATCAAGCGCGTTGTTAAGAGGTTGTGCTTGTGATTGTGTGATTGTGTCAATATTTGATTGAGTGAAAGGCAGAACGATAGCATGCGATGTGGCATGCCGATGAATGTTGGGAAGAACAGTGTGTGTTCGACGTCTGTGTGTGGTTTTTTGTTGGTGTGAGAGACCGAATGAGAGGGCAGGACGTATTGACACACGGATGGATGGGGAGGGATGAATTGCTAGCAAGACCGACCCACCGATCGTTCAATCGATAAATATATAGATATATAAAGAAACAGACAGACAGACAGACAGACAGACAGACAGACAGACAGACAAGCAGACAGACAGAGAGACAGAGAGACAGACAGACAGACAGACCGACCGACCGACCGACCGACAGACAGACAGACAGACAGACAGACAGACAGACAGACAGACAGACAGACAGAGGAAGCTCATCAAAGACAAGACTGAGTACAAGCGTGAGAACGTAGGTGTGTTGTTCTCTGTCTACGCGTAAAATAGACTTTGTCTGTGCCAGAAAGAAGAAAACAACTTTATTAAGCTCGACGTAACAGAGGTATACAAATTACTTATTAGATAAGTTTTCTGGATAAAAGTGTTTTGATAAGGATCACAACGACAGCGTGGAGTGGGACGTGAAATCTGATTTAATTTTCTATGGAATTTTACCGTTAAAATGGCGAAACTTCATGGGCGCCAAGAAGGCGCCAGTTAGATGTAGGGTTCGGATAGAGCTGGGTTGGGATAGGTGCATGCGACTGGGTGATGGGACGAGGTAATTGGGTTAGACATTGCTGGGAGGATAATATAATTAAAGGTATTGATTAGCATATGTATAATAGAGATGGTCAGCGGTAGATAAGAGAAGACATAGTAAACAACAATCTAGCTGGGATCTGTACAGTTGAATAAAAGGCCGGGTTGGGGATCTGTACACTTGAATAAAAGGCCGGGTTGGGGATCTGTACAGTTGAATAAAAGGCCGGGTTGGGGATCTGTACAGTTGAATAAAAGGCCGGGTTGGGGATCTGTACACTTGAATAAAAGGCCGGGTTGGGGATCTGTACACTTGAATAAAAGGCCGGGTTGGCATCAGGGTTAGTCCGTTATTTTACTAGGGGGAATATAGATGGAGGAAGAAAACAAGGGCGAGAGAGAGAGAGAGAGAGAGAGAGAGAGAGAGAGAGAGAGAGAGAGAGAGAGAGAGACGATATGAAACCTATAACTCGTCATAGACAGTGCATCAAAATCAAAACTAAACAAAATAACCAAGATACAACTCGTCATAGGCGAAAATAATTGTCATAGACAAAATGACAATTGGACAAGATATGTTTCCTTGTTTGCGCTCGCTCACTTTGAACTCAAACGTAGTCCACACACATTATTAATAGATCTGATGGACTGAATTTTGCGTGTGGATTAGCTTTCCCTATTAACAGTGGTCCTCGCTATCAGGCGAACCCACTCCGACTTTAAAGGTACTTGTAATTTACGTCCCCAAGTCAATGACTACAGGTCAACATTTTAGTCCAACTGTCCAGTGTAGGGGTTGAACGGCTCACCTCGGCATCAGCACAACGGATATTTAAGAACACGTGTTCTTATCCATTCGATCATGCTGACCTGCTGGACAAGATATCAAAAGTACAACTCGTCGTAATCATGACATCAAAATCAGAAATAGACAAGATATCAATATTACAGTTGGTCATAGACAGAACAATAACGTCACACGTCAATCAGACAGAATATCTCCGATACAACTCACCGTGACATGACGTCAAAGTCACTGCCACTAGATGTCCACATGACTGAGGCAAGTATCAACATCATTGCTACCTGGCACAGAATATCTACGTCTAAAACTGGTTATTCAGTCACAAGTCAATGGAACAAGATATCAACATCATAAAGAGATTATACTGGATATCCACGTCTCAGCCCAAAGAGACAAGTTTAAACCAACACAACGAAGTGAGACAGGATATATATGACACAACTCAGTAAGACAGGATATATATGACACAACTCAGTGAGACAGGATATATATGACACAACTCAGTGTGACAGGATATATATATGACACAACTCAGTGAGACAGGATATATATGATACAACTCAGTGAGACAGGATATATATGACACAACTCAGTGACTCAGGATATATATGACACAACTCAGTAAGACAGGATATATATGACACAACTCAGTGAGACAGGATATATATGACACAACTCAGTGACTCAGGATATATATGACACAACTCAGTGAAACAGGATATATATGACACAACTCAGTAAGACAGGATATATATGACACAACTCAGTAAGACAGGATATATATGACACAACTCAGTGACTCAGGATATATATGACACAACTCAGTGAAACAGGATATATATGACACAACTCAGTGTGACAGGATATATATGACACAACTCAGTGAGACAGGATATATATGACACAACTCAGTAAGACAGGATATATATGACACAACTCAGTGAGACAGGATACATATGACACAACTTAGTGAGACAGGATATATATGACACAACTCAGTGAGACAGGATATATATGACACAACTCAGTGAGACAGGATATATATTACACAACTCAGTGAGACAAGTTATCAACGCAACAACTGTCTGACACAGGAAACTCACGTCACAACTCAGTGAGACAAGGTGCCAACACAACAACTGCCTGACACAGGAAACTAACGTCACAACTCAGTGAGACAAGTTACCGACACAACAACTGTCTGACACAGGAAACTCACGTCAAAACTCAGTGAGACAAGTTACCGACACAACAACTGTCTGACACAGGAAACTCGCGTCAAAACTCAGTGAGACAAGTTACCGACACAACAACTGTCTGACACAGGAAACTCACGTCACAACATTGAGACAAGTTACCGACACAGCAACTGTCTGACATAGGAAACTCACGTCACAACATTGAGACAAGTTATCAACACAACAACTGTCTGACACAGGAAACTCACGTCACAACATTGAGACAAGTTATCAACACAACAACTGTCTGACATAGGAAACTCACGTCACAACATTGAGACAAGATATCAAAACAACTGTCAGACATAGGAAACTCACGTCACAACATTGAGACAAGATATCTAAACCACTGTCTGACATAGGAAACTCACGTCACAACACTGAGACAAGTTACAAACACAACAACTGTCTGACACAGGAATCTCACGTCACAACATTGAGACAAGTTACCAACACAACTGTCTGAAACAGTAAACTCACGTCACAACATTGAGGCAAGTTATCAACACAACAACTGTCTGACACAGGAAACTCCCGTAACAACACTGAGACAAGTTATCAAAACAACTGTCTGACATAGGAAACTCACGTCACAACATTGAGACAAGTTATCAACACAACAACTGTCTGACACAGGAAACTCACGTCACAACATTGAGACAAGTTATCAACACAACAACTGTCTGACATAGGAAACTCACATCACAACATTGAGACAAGTTATCAAAACAACTGTCTGACACAGGAAACTCACGTCACAACATTGAGACAAGTTATCAACACAACAACTGTCTGACATAGGAAACTCACGTCACAACATTGAGACAAGTTACCACCAAAACTGTCTGACACAGGAAACTCACGTCACAACATTGAGACGTTATCAACAAAACAACTGTCTGACACAGGAAACTCACGTAACAACATTGAGACAAGTTACCAACAAAACTGTCTGACACAGGAAACTCACGTCACAACATTGAGACGTTATCAACACAACAACTGTCTGACACAGGAAACTCACGTAACAACACTGAGACAAGTTATCAAAACAACTGTCTGACACAGGAAACTCACATCACAACATTGAGACAAGTTATCAACACAACAACTGTCTGACATAGGAAACTCACTTCACAACTAAGTGAGACAAGGTACCAACACAACAACTGTCTGACACAGGAAACTCACGTCCCAACATTGAGACAAGTTATCAACACAACAACTGTCTGACACAGGAAACTCACGTCACAACATTGAGACAAGTTACCAACACAACTGTCTGACGCAGGAAACTCAAGTCACAACATTGAGACAAGTTATCAACACAACAACTGTCTCACACAGGAAACTCACGTTACACCACTGAGACAAGTTATCAAAACAACTGTCTGACATAGGAAACTCACGTCACAACATTGAGACAAGTTACCAACACAACTGTCTGACACAGGAAACTCACGTCACAACATTGAGACAAGTTACCAACACAACTGTCTGACACAGGAAACTCACGTCACAACACTGAGACAAGTTATCAACACAACAACTGTCTGGCCATAGGAAAACTCACGTAACACCATTGAGACAAGTATCAAAAACAACTGTCTGACATAGGAAACTCACGTCACAACATTGAGACAATTTATCAACACTGTCTGGACCCTAGAAAAACTGTCTGAAACCACGTCACACACATTGAGAACGTTATCAAACAACAACTGTCTGGACACAGGAAACTCACGTCACAACATGAGACAAGTTATCAACACATGCGCACAGGAAATCCACACATTGAGACAAGTTATCAACACAACAACTGTCTGACACAGGAAACTCACGTGACAACATTGAGACAAGTTATCAACACAACTGTCTGACACAGGAAACTTACGTCACAACATTGAGACAAGTTATCAACACAACAACTGTCTGACACAGGAAACACACATCACAACATTGAGACAAGTTATCAACACAACTGTCTGACACAGGAAACTCACGTCACAACATTGAGAATAGTTATCAACACAACAACTGTCTGACACAGGAAACTCACGTCACAACAGTGAGACAAGTTATCAAAACAACTGTCTGACACAGGAAACTCACGTCACAACATTGAGACAAGTTATCAACACAACTGTCTGACACAGGAAATTCACGTCACAACATTGAGACATGTTATCAAAACACCTGTCTGACATAGGAAACTCACATCACAACATTGAGACAAGTTATCAAAACAACTGTCTAACACAGGAAACTCACGTCATAACATTGAGACAAGTTATCAACACAGCAACTGTCTGACACAGGAAATTCACGTCACAACATTGAGACAAGTTACCAACACAACTGTCTGACACAGGAAGCTCACGTCACAACATTAAGACAAGTTACCGACACAACAAATGTCTGACACAGGACACTCACGTCTCAACATTGAGACAAGTTATCAAAACAACTGTCTGACACAGGAAACTCACGTCACAACATTGAGACAAGTTATCAACACAACAACTGTCTGACACAGGAAACTCACGTCACAACTCATTGAGACAAGTTACCGACACAACAACTTTCTGACATAGGAAACTCACGTCACAACATTGAGACAAGTTATCAACACAACAACTGTCTGACACAGGAAACTCACGTCACAACATTGAGACAAGTTACCAACAAAACTGTCTGACACAGGAAACTCACGTCACAACTCAGTGAGACAAGGTACCAACACAACAACTGTCTGACACAAGAAACTCACGTCACAACATTGAGACAAGTTATCAACACAACAACTTTCTGAAACAGGAAACTCACGTCACAACATTGAGACAAGTTACCGACACAACAACTGTCTGACACAAGAAACTCACGTCACAACATTGAGACAAGTTATCAACACAACAACTGTCTGACACAGGAAACTCACGTCACAACTCAGTGAGACAAGGTACCAACACAACAACTGTCTGACGCAGGAAACTCACGTCACAACATTGAGACAAGGTGCCAACACAACAAATGTCTGACGCAGGAAACTCACGTCACAACTCAGTGAGACAAGTTACCGACACAACAACTGTCTGACACAGGAAACTCACGTCACGACATTGAGACAAGTTATCAACACAACAACTGTCTAACACAGGAAACTCATGTCACAACTCAGTGAGACAAGGTACCAACACAACAACTGTCTGACGCAGGAAACTCACGTCACAACATTGAGACAAGTTACCGACACAACAACTGTCTGACACAGGAAACTCACGTCACAACATTGAGGCAAGTTACCGACACACCAACTGTCTGACACTGAAAACTCACGTCACAACTCAGTGAGAAAAGTTACCAACACAATAACTGTCTGACACAGGAAACTCACGTCACACCTCAGTGAGACACGTTACCAACACAACAACTGTCTGACACAGGAAGCTCACGTCACAACTCAGTGAGACAAGTTACCGACACAACAACTGTCTGACACAGGAAACTCACGTCACAACATTGAGGCAAGTTACCGACACAACAATTGTCTGACACAGGTACCTCACGTCACAACATTGAGACAAGTTATCAACACAACTGTCTGACACAGTTAACTCACGTCACAACTCAGTGAGACAAGTTACCGACACAACAACTGTCTGACACAGGAAACTCACGTCACAACATTGAGACAAGTTACCGACACAACAACAGTCTGACACAGGAAACTCACGTCACAACTCAGTGAGACAAGTTACCGACACAACAACTGTCTGACACAGGAAACTCACGTCACAACTCAGTGAGACAAGTTACCGACACAACAACTGTCTGACACAGGAAACTCACGTCACAACTCAATGAGACAAGTTACCGACACAACAACTGTCTGACACAGGAAACTCACGTCACAACTCAGTGAGACAAGTTACCGACACAACAACTGTCTGACACAGGAAACTCACGTCACAACTCAGTGAGACAAGTTAGCGACACAACAACTGTCTGACACAGGAAACTCACTTCACAACTCAGTGAGACAAATTACCGACACAACAACTGTCTGACACAGGAAACTCACGTCACAACTCAGTGAGACAAGTTACCAACACAACAACTGTCTGACACAGGAAACTCACTTCACAACATTGAGACAAGTTACCGACACAACAACTGTCTGACACAGGAAACTCACTTCACAACATTGAGACAAGTTACCGACACAACAACTGTCTGACACAGGAAACTCACTTCACAACTATTGAGACAAGTTACCGACACAACAACTGTCTGACACAGGAAACTCACTTCACAACATTGAGACAAGTTACCGACACAACAACTGTCTGACACAGGAAACTCACTTCACAACATTGAGACAAGTTACCGACACAACAACTGTCTGACACAGGAAACTCACTTCACAACATTGAGACAAGTTACCGACACAACAACTGTCTGACACAGGAAACTCACTTCACAACATTGAGACAAGTTACCGACACAACAACTGTCTGACACAGGAAACTCACTTCACAACACTGAGACAAGTTATCAGACACAACAACTGTCTGACACAGGAAACTCACGTCACAACACTGAGACAAGTTACCGACACAACAACTGTCTGACACAGGAAACTCACTTCACAACACTGAGACAAGTTACCGACACAACAACTGTCTGACACAGGAAACTCACTTCACAACACTGAGACAAGTTACCGACACAACAACTGTCTGACACAGGAAACTCACTTCACAACTCTGAGACAAGTTACCGACACAACAACTGTCTGACACAGGAAACTCACTTCAAAACCCATTGAGACAAGTTACGACACAACAACTGTCTGACGCAGGAAACTCACTTCACAACTCTGAGAAAAGGTTACCGACAAAACAACTGTCTGACACAGGAAACTCACTTCAAAACCCATTGAAAACAAGTTACCGACACAACAACTGTCTGACGCAGGAAACTCACGTCACAACATTGAGACAAGTTACCGACACAACAACTGTCTGACACAGGAAACTCACGTCACAACATTGAGGCAAGTTACCGACACACCAACTGTCTGACACTGAAAACTCACGTCACAACTCAGTGAGAAAAGTTACCAACACAATAACTGTCTGACACAGGAAACTCACGTCACACCTCAGTGAGACAAATTACCGACACAACAACTGTCTGACACAGGAAACTCACGTCACAACTCAGTGAGACAAGTTACCAACACAACAACTGTCTGACACAGGAAACTCACTTCACAACATTGAGACAAGTTACCGACACAACAACTGTCTGACACAGGAAACTCACTTCACAACATTGAGACAAGTTACCGACACAACAACTGTCTGACACAGGAAACTCACTTCACAACATTGAGACAAGTTACCGACACAACAACTGTCTGACACAGGAAACTCACTTCACAACACTGAGACAAGTTACCGACACAACAACTGTCTGACACAGGAAACTCACGTCACAACATTGAGACAAGTTATCCGACACAACAACTTGTCTGACACAGGAAACTCACTTCACAACACTGAGACAAGTTACCGACACAACAACTGTCTGACACAGGAAACTCACTTCACAACACTGAGACAAGTTACCGACACAACAACTGTCTGACACAGGAAACTCACTTCACAACACTGAGACAAGTTACCGACACAACAACTGTCTGACACAGGAAACTCACTTCACAACACTGAGACAAGTTACCGACACAACAACAGTCTGACACAGGAAACTCACTTCACAACATTGAGACAAGTTACCGACACAACAACTGTCTGACGCAGGAAACTCACTTCACAACACTGAGACAGGTTACCGACACACAACTGTCTGACACAGGAAACTCACTTCACAACATTGAGAAAAGCTACCGACACAACAACTGTCTGACACAAGAAACTCACTTCACAATATTGAGACAAGTTACCGACACAACAACTGTCTGACACAGGAAACTCACTTCACAACATTGAGACAATTTACCGACACAACAACTGTCTGACACAGGAAACTCACTTCACAACATTGAGACAAGTTACCGACACAACAACTGTCTGACACAGGAAACTCACTTCACAACATTGAGACAAGTTACCGACACAACAACTGTCTGACACAGGAAACTCACTTCACAACACTGAGACAAGTTACAGACACAACAACTGTCTGACACAGGAAACTCACGTCACAACATTGAGACAAGTTATCGACACAACAACTGTCTGACAAAGGAAACTCACTTCACAACACTGAGACAAGTTACCGACACAACAACTGTCTGACACAGGAAACTCATTTCACAACACTGAGACAAGTTACCGACACAACAACTGTCTGACACAGGAAACTCACTTCACAACACTGAGACAAGTTACCGACACAACAACTGTCTGACACAGGAAACTCACTTCACAAAATTGAGACAAGTTACCGACACAACAACTGTCTGACGCAGGAAACTCACTTCACAACACTGAGACAAGTTACCGACACACAACTGTCTGACACAGGAAACTCACTTCACAACATTGAGAAAACTTACCGACACAACAACTGTCTGACACAGGAAACTCACTTCACAACATTGAGAAAAGTTACCGACACAACAACTGTCTGACACAAGAAACTCACTTCACAATATTGAGACAAGTTACCGACACAACAACTGTCTGACACAGGAAACTCACGTCACACCATTGAGACAAGTTACCGACACAACAACTGTATGACACAGGAAACTCACGTCACAACATTGAGACAAGTTACCGACACAACAACTGTCTGACACAAGAAACTCACGTCACAACATTGAGACAAGTTATCAACACAACAACTGTCTTGACACAGGAAACTCACGTCACAACCATTGAGACAAGGTACCAACACAACAACTGTCTGACGCAGGAAACTCACGTCACAACTCAGTGAGACAAGTTACCGACACAACAACTGTCTGACACAGGAAACTCACGTCACAACATTGAGACAAGTTATCAACACAACAACTGTCTGAACACAGGAAACTCACTGTCACAACTCAGTGAGACAAGGTACCAACACAACAACTGTCTGACAGCAGGAAACTCACGTCACAACATTGAGACAAGTTACCGACACAACAACTGTCTGACACAGGAAACTCACGTCACAACATTGAGACAAGTTACCGACACACCAACTGTCTGACACAGGAAACTCACGTCACAACTCAGTGAGACAAGTTACCGAACACAACAACTGTCTGACACAGGAAACTCACGTCACAACTCAGTGAGACAAGTTACCGACACAACAACTGTCTGACACAGGAAACTCACGTCACAACTCAGTGAGACAAGTTACCGACACAACAACTGTCTGACACAGGAAACTCACGTCACAACTCAGTGAGACAAGTTACCGACACAACAACTGTCTGACACAGGAAACTCACTTCACAACATTGAGACAAGTTACCGACACAACAACTGTCTGACACAGGAAACTCACGTCACAACTCATTGAGACAAGTTACCGACAAACAAACTGTCTGACACAGGAAACTCACTTCACAACATTGAGACAAGTTACCGACACAACAACTGTCTGACACAGGAAACTCACTTCACAACACTGAGACAAGTTACCGACACAACAACTGTCTGACACAGGAAACTCACGTCACAACATTGAGACAAGTTATCGACACAACAACTTGTCTGACACAGGAAACTCACTTCACAACACTGAGACAAGTTACCGACACAACAACTGTTCTGACACAGGAAACTCACGTCACAACACTTGAGACAAGTTACCGACACAACAACTGTCTGACACAGGAAACTCACTTCACAACACTTGAGACAAGTTACGACACAACAACTGTCTGACACAGGAAACTCACTTCACAACACTGAGACAAGTTACCGACACAACAACAGTCTGACACAGGAAACTCACTTCACAACATTGAGACAAGTTACCGACACAACAACTGTCTGACGCAGGAAACTCACTTCACAACACTGAGACAGGTTACCGACACACAACTGTCTGACACAGGAAACTCACTTCACAACATTGAGAAAAGCTACCGACACAACAACTGTCTGACACAAGAAACTCACTTCACAATATTGAGACAAGTTACCGACACAACAACTGTCTGACACAGGAAACTCACTTCACAACATTGAGACAATTTACCGACACAACAACTGTCTGACACAGGAAACTCACTTCACAACATTGAGACAAGTTACCGACACAACAACTGTCTGACACAGGAAACTCACTTCACAACATTGAGACAAGTTACCGACACAACAACTGTCTGACACAGGAAACTCACTTCACAACACTGAGACAAGTTACCGACACAACAACTGTCTGACACAGGAAACTCACGTCACAACATTGAGACAAGTTATCGACACAACAACTGTCTGACAAAGGAAACTCACTTCACAACACTGAGACAAGTTACCGACACAACAACTGTCTGACACAGGAAACTCATTTCACAACACTGAGACAAGTTACCGACACAACAACTGTCTGACACAGGAAACTCACTTCACAACACTGAGACAAGTTACCGACACAACAACTGTCTGACACAGGAAACTCACTTCACAACATTGAGACAAGTTACCGACACAACAACTGTCTGACGCAGGAAACTCACTTCACAACACTGAGACAAGTTACCGACACACAACTGTCTGACACAGGAAACTCACTTCACAACATTGAGAAATTTTACCGACACAACAACTGTCTGACACAGGAAACTCACTTCACAACATTGAGAAAAGTTACCGACACAACAACTGTCTGACACAAGAAACTCACTTCACAATATTGAGACAAGTTACCGACACAACAACTGTCTGACACAGGAAACTCACGTCACACCATTGAGACAAGTTACCGACACAACAACTGTATGACACAGGAAACTCACGTCACAACATTGAGACAAGTTACCGACAGAACAACTGTCTGACACAGGAAACTCACTTCACAACATTGAGACAAGTTACCAACACAACTGTCTGACACAGGAAACTCACGTCACTAAATTGATTGATTTATTGATTGATTGATTGAATTGAGAAAAGTAACTTACACAACAACTGTCTGACACAGGAAACTCACGTCACAAAATTGATTGATTGATTGATTGATTGATTGATTGATTGAACTGAGACAAGTAACCGACACAACAACTGTCTGACACAGGAAACTCACGTCACAACAATGAGAAAAGTTACCGAGACAACCACTTGACACAGGATACCCACCTCACAACTCACCAAGACAGGATATCCACGTCACAACTCACCGAGTTAGGATACTCACGCTACACCACTCTAAGACAGGATACGCACATTATAACTCACAGACAAAAACGTTGCATCGCTAATGCCCAGCTGAGTCGCAGACCGAATATAGAACTCTCCAAGGAAAATAAGGAACTCTGAATGACAAGGAATCTAGTCAGGGCAATTACAACCCCACTTAATGAATTTACAGCCTAGGAATTAGCATAAACTGTGCTTTGAATAATTCATGGCAGCTGAGAAAAGCTAAGTTAATATCGGGTAGTTTAAGGTGTGGGGGATATGCGGTGTCTTGTATGGCATTCGTGTGACAAATAGGCTTGATTAACTGTACGATAAGGAGGATGGAGGGTGTTTGGGAGAATCGTTTTGGGATTTTCTCTGGGAGTTACGTGTTTAGAAAGAAGGCTGAATGGGTGACATCTTGTCGAAACATGTATTACGTAGGAAAATCAGGCTGATAAAAAAGAGAAACATTAGCGAGGGATGATTGGCAAAGAGGATAATGAACTCAGAATAAATAATTAGAGGATGTTAGTACATAAAGGGAAAGTCATTAAAATAAGGATGAATGTTGAAGCACGGGATAATGGCAAATAAACAGGTTTATACAAACACATACAAGAAATTATATATATATATATATATATATATATATATATATATATATATATATATATATATATATATATATATATATATATATATATATATATATATATATATATTACACACACACACACACACACACACAACAAACATGTCTCAGTGAATCAGTATTGTACACATTATAGTTAGGCAATCACATGGAGTGGCAAATAATAATAATAAAGGATACAAATAAACTGGAGCTAGCTACATATTAAAAAATTCCGCAGGTATTGATCGACACTCTTAGAAGTAGAGAAAAGAAGAAACCATTACTCGAAACATAAGACTGTTTTATAACTGAAAACTTTAGTTATTTTGCCGGAATTCGAAAGTGTTTCCTGCGGATGACCAGAGAGCCTCGTTGTAGGAACAAATCTGGCATGGCCAAATGGACAACCGTGAAAATGTTATCATTAACCAGGTCTATCATTGACCCGGTTGGTTGGTTGCTTGGTTGGTTGACTAGCGGGTTGGTTAGTTGGCAGAGAACCCTCAGAAAGACTGAGCTTCAGTGCTTAAATTCGCTGTATTGATATCTGAATCATGAAAGCTATTGCATCCATCGAAATAAGGCTGGTGGAGAGACATCATGTCTTTCCAATGCAATACCAAAGTATCTCTCTGAGCGGAATTCGATGCAGAGAAATTCCTCCCATCTATGCGCACTGATATATATATATATATATATATATATATATATATATATATATATATATATATATATATATATATATATATATATATATATATATATATAATAACTATAATAATAATAATAATAACACAATAACATAATAATAATAACTAATAATAATAATAATTATAACATAATAACAATAATAACAATAATAACATAATAACTATAATAAATAATAACATAATAACTAATAACTAACTTATTATGTATAAAGCGCAAACTATCGTCTGTCAAGACGGCAAGGTGCCAATGTGTGTAGATCTGATCCGCTATGGCAAATAGTCAGCCAATTTCGGCCGGGTGGATTACTCCGCATGCGCCAGCAGTGGGAAAGAGGTTCTGGTCATTGCGTCAGCGAGGCATCTTGTAGAGCCGTGTCGCTCTGCTTCATATATATATATATATATATATATATATATATATATATATATATATATATATATATATATATATATATATATATATATATATCATGCACATAAGATGACTTAAGATGACTTAACGGGGGTATTCATGGCCGAATGGTTCAGCCGCCTCCCTCGTGTTACGAAGGTTGTTTTGTTTTTTTTTCGATTCCCCGCTAGGTAGTTTTCTAGGAGACTTCTAAGGGTGGTCGCTGGAGCTACGGAGTTCGTGCTTTGTACGATGCTTTCATCAGCCGCTCTGCGGGAAGAGACCGAGCCATATGGGATAAAACTCAGTGCAAAGCAGTGGATCAAATCAACTTGCAATACTTTCTATGTCTTTGCTGAAACATTATACGACAAATCTACAATCAGAATGATAGACAGACATACGAACGGGGTGATGGATCGAATGATAAAACGACTGACAAAAGTGAAAGGTAATACAACACTCCGTGATAAACAAACTAGACTGCACCCTGCGCTCATCAACGAAGCTAATTTGAAACTGGAGCTTTTATAAACAGAATATACTATTCTCAAATAGCTACATTTCCAGACGAGAGGTTCTCAAGCTTACTTGGAAGAGGCACACTTTATGTAGCGGGAACTTTGGTGTAACTGTTAGGACGCTACGCTGTTAATGACGTGAGCGCTGGCCTGGGAAAGCTGGCTATCTGTAACTACATACACTCTTTATGTGCTGGCTCCGTGGCAAAGACGTTATGAATGCAATTCGTAACTCCACAAACCGCGTTCCTAACAGCTGCGGGCGATTTAGAAGCAGACCGATTGGCGTTGGTTTCCATATAATGGTTACGGTCGTTCAGAAAGCAATGGCATTTTACTGCACGTAAACTTGCCCAGTATTCACAAACAGGAAACAATGCTGGGGTGTAAAGGATATGCTACTAACATTTTAACTCTGTGTGTAGCTGTCGCGTTGGTGTATCGGCTAGGACGTTACTCTGTCAATGGCTTGAGCGCGGGCGGACTCGTCGTTCGCTTCGCGAGGAAACGACTGGCCGCTTGTAACTACATGTACTCGGGCCCATTGTCACAATTGGGCATAACTTCACTTTGCGTCGCTACGTTCCACCATAACGTTGTCACCTGTGTTGCTATGCTGCGTTAACGTCGCCATTTTACATTTTGTGCAGTGCGTTTTTCCAGGATGTCATCGTGTCATCATCCATAATTATGAGTTCAAAGCGAACAGTAAGTATTGATGGTGTGTCTAGTTGTAAGAGAACCAGGAAATGTGTTACTCTTGAACGAACGAACGAACGAACGAACGAACGAACGAACGAACGAACGAACGATAGAACGAACGAAAATCTTTATTTTCAAAGGGTTAAGAATTGGGCACGCAGGCCCGTCTGACATTCTGCCCTTCTTCTCTATTTCCTCTCATACATTCTTTCATTCAACATCTGTTATGAAGCAATTCTTTGACAACAAAAGAACAATAAGCAAATAATAAGGTTTGAGGTGAAGTTAGATGTATTACGTCGTTTTGAGGCTGGCGATCAGGCTGTTGATAGCAAAGTCCATGGTTTACCTCCAACTACGGTAAGGACAATTCGTGCAGGTGCTGACAAAATCAAAGAGGGTGCTAAAAACGTAACCCTGTGAGTGCTTTCAAGATCACTCGTACCATAAGTACTGTCATGGAGAACATGGAAGCGCTGTTGGCCATCTGGATTGAATACCAGATCCAACGGAATATGCCTGTGAGCAAGATGGTTATCCAAGAGAAAGCAAAGTCTCTCTATGAAGATCTAGCTAAGAAAGCGGATGAGAGCACAGTGCTAGTAGTGCTGATGACAGTTTTGGAGCGAGTCGTGGTTTTAATGTCTCTCCGTCCCAATAAATCTACCACTCGCCCTCCAACCCACCACTATTTAGCCAATAAATATAAACAACCATCAAACCAAACATTACATAATGCAATGTATTTCATTTAATTATATGGGAAAGAATGTTTCGTTATACGTCGTTTCACTAAAATCGTGTTTTCCCAGAACGTAACCCCTACGTTAACCGGGGCCTTCCTGTATATCTGAACACTCAAGATTGACAACTAAATACCTCTGCCCAGTACTGATTACCCCGAATACAATAATACCTGTTGTGTTGTACTATTCACATTATACCCATTTACAATCTGAACCCCTTTATACTGACTTTCGAATTCGATCCGTTTTCCTGAAATATCTCGTTTTCCTCCAACTCCCTAAGGACGCTCGCAGTTCGTTGCTTAACGTACTGGCATAGTGGTTGTACCAGCCAACCCGACTCCAGTTTCATTCCTCTCTAAGTTCGTACGCCCACGTTCAACGATGATTTACACTAATAAGATTTAACACGAAATCTTTCTGCTTGCACAAAAGCGGTTAGAACTACATAATTGCTAACGCCTAAATATATTGGAGCAATAGTTTATTGTTTGTCATGTGCGCTGTCTAACAAGGGCTCGACCACTGATTTCGTGGCCTGGATTTGCTAGGGAACGAACGAACGAACGAACAAACTTTATTTTAAAAGGGTAACAAATTGGGCACACAGGCCCGTCTTACATTCGGCCCTTTCAATCACTTATCTTTCATTCATCAAATGTGCATGTTACATTAACATAGGGGGAAAACATTGTCAAATGGATTTTGTAAGCATAAACAATGCATATTAGGTATGATACATTCACATGAGAAAACAAAACAAAAAAAACATTGTCAAATGAAAGTTGTAAACATAAACAGTGCATATTGCAATGTTGTGAGACACAAACCCCATCCACCTTCACATCCCGCAGCCACCAACACATCCCCCACGTACCAAACCTACCCCACCCACCCACACATACCTCCACGCACTCACACAGACCCAGGCAAACATACATGCCGCGACTCACCCACTGATCCCCCAACCACACACATTTCCCCACCCACACACATTTCCCCACCCACACACATATCCTCACACACCAAGAAGAAGAAGAAGAAGAAGAAGAAGAAGAAGAAGAAGAAGAAGAAGAAGAAGAAGAAGAAGAAGAAGAAGAAGAAGAAGAAGAAGAAGAAGAAGAAGAAGAAGAAGAAGAAGAAGAAGAAGGAGGAGGAGGAGGAGGAGGAAGAGGAGGAGGAGAAGAAGAAGAGGAGAAAAGGCGAGAAATACGGGAAAGACTGTCCGTATGTTCTTCCTTGCATTCAGGGACACAACATGTGGGGTCGCTATCCCATCACAGATCTTAAGCAGGTCGATGCTTCGGGTCACAATATTATTATTATTCTATTAAGACACTAAGACAAATTATTATATTTTATTAAGACACTAAGACAACTTATTATTATTATATTAAAACACTAAGACAACTTATTACTATCATCTGTTAGAGGCAAACCCTATCGTGTTGGCCAGATCATGAGTGGAGAAAAGCTGGAATATGTTATAACACTTGGAATTATTTGTAGAAAGAGAGATAGAGGACAGTAGGAAGTGGATATTCTTTACAGACTTTTGTTATGGCACGGAAAGGTTTCAATGTACAAATAGATACATACTCTTGGAGATCGGAAGATGTGGAGTAGCGTGGTCGTACAACGCTCGTATGTCTTTAGGACCCACAAAGTGATGCACAAATGTGCCACACTCCAAGTTGCCATACATGTCGAAAATTGCCATATACGTTCGTTGTGCCGAGATTATGACATATGCGCGTTGTGCAGAGATTATGAAATATGTGCTTCTGTCGAGATTATGAAATATGTGCGATGTGCCGAGATTATGACATATGCGCGTTGTGCGGAGATTATGAAATATCTGCGTTGTTCCTAGATTTGGGCCGAGATTGTGGAATATGTGTTTTGTGTCGAGCATGTGGAATATGTAGACAATGGACATTACTGTACGAATATGAGTATATTTCAGCTTTAAGGGTTTATCCAGTCATTTCACTTTATGTTGTGTAAATTCTGCAGTATGTACTTGACGACATGCAGCTAGATATGCCAGGCAATAAATCGTGCAATCTATTGTTTGTGTCTTCGTTATTAAAATTCAGTATGTGCTTGTGTCGAGCTTATGGAATATATGCTGAGATTATGGGATATGTGTTTTGTACCAAGATAGTGAGATATGTGTTGGGTCCACATTATGAAATGTATGCTTTGTGTCGAGATTATGAAATATGTGCGTTGTGCCCAGATTGTTAAATATGTGTTTTGTACCGAGAGTTTAGAATATGTGTTTTATAGCTAGATTTTAGAATATGTATTTTGTACCGAGATTTTAGAATATGTGCTATGGTACCGAGATTGGGGAATATGTGCTTTGTATCGAGATGTGGAATATGTGCTTTGTACTGAGATTGTGGAATATGTGCTTTCTGAAGAGATGCTCCGCGTGAGTTCTTCAGAGGGACTTCAAAGCACTTATGGCTTCATCAGCTAGTGCTTGAAAACATCACAAAACCCATCTTTTTCCCGTGTACTCATTAAGCTAGAAGCTACCAGACATATTTCGTACATGTCTACATTCTTCTCTTCTACTCCAGCCGACCTAGATAACCTTGCTGTTTCTTCAGTTTTTTTTTTTCGTTTGAGTTTTCATTTAAAACGCTTTTCGTGTTTCTGACAGCGTACGTTTTCCCTCGACATGTCTCAAAGTGAAGAGTTCACGTGGAAGGGATGTAGCAACTACTTCTCTCCTCACTCCTTCATTAGTTGTTGATTCCCGATCATGAAGGTTCTTTGGAACTCTCCGTAGTAAAGTGGTTACGATGCCTGCTTCGCGGTCCACAGGTTATGGGTTCGATTCCGGTTTACATAATTCAGTTAACGAGTGTAATTTTTTCCGAGGCTCTTGGGGGTCGTGACCGAATTTGTACTCTTTGCAACGAATTCAGCAGGACGCCCTGAGGAAAGAGACCGAGTCACATGGGATAAAACCCGGTACGATGAAGTCGATCCTCTTGATTTTTAACCTTTTTTCTCATAAAGGTTCCTTAAGTCTTAGTTCATGAACCTGTAAAGAGTAGATTAATTGGCTGTTTGTAATTGCCAAAGCAAGTTTACATTCGGTAGTTTATCATTATGGGTCAGAGAAGCTGACAGGTTTAACGCGCTTAAACTTTGATTTCCTGACACGACATAGTACGTTTGTTCTACACCCCGTCAGTTGCACTTAAACGTTCAGAAAGCAATGGTAAACTACAGAAAGTAAAATAAACCATACAATAGGATCAATAGAGGCTAAGGGTGATTGCGTCGTCCTGCAAAGTATATAAACATTTTTTTTTTTTTAGTTTATCATCGGTTTCTGAACGGCCGACACTCATACGATTGTGAAAATCAACACAAAGCTATGTACTACTAAATCTCCTGCGGTTAGCGTCGAAGCAGGTATGTCTGATTGTGAAACTATGTTCACTGTCCCTAAGCCACAGACTAAGATAAATGAGAAGTAAATGTGAGGGTATGATGACATCTCTAGACATTCATAGAACTTGCCCAAGGAGGTAGAACAATGTTCTATACAGGTTCCCTTGCTGACATCACAATAACGACTGAGTGGTCTCGAGGTATGGTGTCCGCCTCGAGTGCTGGAGGTCCCGGGTTCAGGCCCCAGTGAGGACCGGGATTTTTTCACGTGGACCTCCAGTAATAAAATTTTCCCTGGTCTCTGGGTAGTGAGATCGGACGCCCATGTGTATTGTTGCGCACGTAAAACATCCCTTGGCAGTTGGAAATCGAAAAAGAATAGCCTAACAGTGCTGCCCGGACAAAATTTCGAGTTAAAAATCTACCCAAAGTATTTCAGGATCCTCGCCATTGATACGGACTCAGGTTTGACTTAGGAGAAAAACAGAGCACTTATGGGTTAAACCCGTGTGCCGTGATGTTGATCCAACGACTAAACTAAACTAAACTAAACTAAACTAAACTATCAAACGTTCTGTGAGACAGATAGAGGGAGAAGCAGAGAGACAGCCAAGTAGGTAGGTAGGTAGGTAGGTAGGTAGGTAGGTAGGTAGGTAGGTATTTAGGCAGGCATGTAGGTATACAGGCAGGTATGTAGGTATGCAGGCAGGCAAGTAGGTAGGTAGGTAGGTTGGTTGGTTGGTTGGTTGTTAGATAGATAATTAGGTAGGTAGGTAAGTAGGTAGGTAGGTAAGTAGATAGGTGGGTAGGTAGTTAGGTAGGTAGTTAGGTAGGTAGGTAGGTAGGTAGGTAGATATGTAGGTAGGTGAGTAGGTGGGTAGGTAGGTAGATATGTAGGTAGGTTTGTAGGTAGGTAGGTGGAAAGAAATGATTATGATGCATGTATTGTTAATACACATACAATGATTTTCTTGCTGCGATAAGCGCCAACCTTCAATTGCACTAACAGTATAAAACACCCCACATTTATTCCTCTTTTCCAGATTTGTAAGTGACAATCAGTCCTTCGAAATTTACTAATATATCCCCGCATGATTGGAATCAATACATATTTTTAGATTCGTCGATGTTTCCCCGCTTGATTAGAATCATTCAATATTTCTAGATTTATCAATTTCCGAGCTTGATGAGAATCAATCGATATTTCCTGATATATTAATGCTTCACTTCATTATGATCAATACGTGTATGTTTATTAAGATGTTTTCGTTTTCTTAATACCATTGAATACATTAACATTTATACAAGGACTATCTTGCCAACATGGCGACTAGGCTGGCGGGGCCTGATGACCTTGGAAAGTCCACTGTCTTCGGACACGGTATCCTAGTCCGTTTCACCACGTTTGTAACTGTAGGACCCCGTTTCGTCGCCAAATTACTGATTTGAGCGTGCTTACTGCGACACTGTGTGCAGGGGATATCTTTCGAAATGCATTTTGTTGTTGTTGCGCGAATGGTTTCTTGTTGTGAAGAGTGATTTTAATAAAATCGCTAACAATTATCTGCCGACATTTCGGGAATGCCTTACGCTTGCTTAATTCACTAGTTTACTTAGGCCAATCATGAGAATTTCTTTTGGTTTTCGCCTGACAAAGAAACGGAACAATGATGGGACGGCCGATTGTTATGAAGTTGGAACCGTACAACTACAATTACATTTATAATTGTCTACGAGCATTGCACATACCAATCAGTGTAGTCGAATGTATTTACCAATCTCCTATATGTGAAACGTGATCTATAATTCCTCACGTAGCAGTAAGAAACAAATACAGAAGATCTAGCAGAGAAAACCTACACACGGGTAGATCGAACCCGTTACCCTGGGTGGAATCTGTCTACTCTAGAGGAAGCTGACCGTGTGCAAATGCAGGCCAATATCGGAAAAGCTGACATGTGAGGTGGATAGCTAGATGTTTCCATCTTAATAATAACAATGGTAATAATAATCGTAATAATATTAAAAAGAAAAAAAAAAGAAGAAGAAGAAGAAGAAGAAGAAGAAGAAGAAGAAGAAGAAGAAGAAGAAGAAGAAGAAGAAGAAGAAGAAGAAGAAGAAGAAGAAGAAGAAGAAGAAGAAGAAGAAGAAGACGACGACGACGAAGAAGAAGAAGAAGAAGAAGAAGAAGAAGAAGAAGAAGAAGAAGAAGAAGAAGAAGAAGAAGAAGAAGAAGAAGAAGAAGAAGAAGAAGAAGAAGAAGAAGAAGACGAAGAAGAAGAAGAAGAAGAAGAAGAAGAAGAAGAAGAAGAAGAAGAAGAAGAAGAAGAAGAAGAAGAAGAAGAAGAAGAAGAAGAAGAAGAAGAAGAAGAAGAAGAAAGGAGAAAAAAGAAGAGGTGAAGTAGGACGGAAATAATAATAAGAAGGATGAAAGGAGGAGAATGAGAAAAAAAAAAAGAAATGGAGTAGAAAAAATAAAGAAGAAGCGCATTGTGCTTCAATAATATAAAAACAATGATGGGGCAGTAACTAAATTATCTCAGTGCTTGCCATAAACCATCAAGCCAATCTCCGTCAGCATTTGTTGGAACCGATGGAGTTATGGTTGAGGTTTTTGGTGTTGATATTTTTCCTTCAGAATCTCATGTTGGGACCTAAAGTGAGACCTATAAACGCACGGTGACGATAGATGATTGTTTTAGGAAGGACATGAATATTATGGAAGGACATGAATGTTATGGTAAGGATAGGAATATTATGGAAAGGACATGGGTGTTATGGGAAGGTTGGAAAGGATATACTGTTTCAGGAAGAACATAAATATAATGGGAAGGACATGAATGTAATGGGAAGGACATGAATGCTATGGGAAGGATATGAATGTTATGGGGACGACGTAGGTTTTAGTGGAAGGATAGAAAAGATATGAATGTTATAGGAAGGACATGAATATTATTGGAAGGACAAGAATTTTATGAGGAGGACATGGATATTATGGGAAGGACATGAATTTTATGGACATGGTATGCATATTATAGGACGGGTATGAATAGTATGAGAAGGACATGAATGTTAGTGGAAAGACTTGAATGTTATGGGAGGCTGTAGGATCAAAAGATAGACTTGTCGTGTGTTTGTGTAGAGCTTGTGATCCAATGGAAGAATAATTTCAGGAGAGTTGAGATGAGTTTAGTCAAGAACCGACATCACCACATTTGTACCATTCCCAAACATGTTTCGTTCTTATCTGCTTCAGCCAGCGAAGAGTCCCAATACTAACGGTACCAGTAGCAGTCTGAGTATGTGTCTGTCTGGTCTTTACTCGGAGTTTTGAGTGTCGATCAGATCCTCCGGTTACTCCCTGCAACATAATTCTCCTCGATCTGATATACCGGGTCTTCTGCAGTATTTACACGGTTCCAAAGAGCCACTGTACACATCTGCCTCATCATGCATCAGTAACTCACCATGAGGTGCAGACCAATCCAATCTGTCCGCCTGCTCGTTTCCCACTATACCAGCAAGTAAAGGGCAGGTAAACCGAATCTTATGTTGCTCTGAAGAACTCCATTATAACCTAGAAACAGCCTGTTGTTCTGACAGCATGTTCTTTGATTTATGTTTATATCTATGGTTTAAAGAGAGCCGCACCAGTCTGTTAATTAAGATGTAACTTGTGGGATGTTTCTTGCACTTGTATGTTAATTAATATATAACTAATCGGGTGATTCTTGCACTTATATGTTAATTAATATATAACTAATGGGGTGTTTTTTGCATTTGTATGTTAATTAATATATAATTGATCGGGTTATTCTTGCTCTGGTATGTTAATTAATAAATAGCTAATCGGATGTGTCTTGCTCTTGTACGTTAATTAATGAATAACTAGTCGGGTGATACTTGCATCTGTATGTTATTTGATATATACATAACTGGATGTTGCTTTCACTTGTATGTTAATTAATTTATGACTAATGGTTGATTCTTACACTTGCATGCTAATTAATATATAACTAATCGGGTCATTATTGCACCTGTATGTTAATTAATATATAAATAATCGGATCTTTCATGCACTTATATGCTAATTAATATATAACTAATAGGGTGATTCTTGCACCTGTATGTTAATCAATAAATAACTAATCGGATGTTTCTTGCACTTGTATGTTTATTAATATATAACTAATCAGGCGATTTTTGCACCTGTATGTTAATTAATTTATAAATAATCGAATATTTCATGCACTTGTATGTTAATTAATATATACTTAATCGGGTGATTCTTGCAATTGTATGTGAATAAATAACCAATCGGAAGTTTCTTGTACTCGTATGTTAATCAATAAATAATTAATCGGATGTTTCTTGCACTTGTATGTTAATTAACACATTCCTAACCCCCGATTTATTTTTCACTCGTTGTTTATTAATAAATAACTAATAAAACTTTTTGTTTTAATTTATAAGTTAATTAATACATCACTTATGAGCTGTCTCTTGCAACGGTATGTTAATTAATAAATAACTATTCAGATGTGTCTTGTAAGTGTATGTTAATTAATTAATAAATTGTAACTTATTTCCTGAATATAATCGTTAACAAATATCAAATAAGAGGTTTCGTCCACTTGTAAGCTAACAAATAATAACATATTTCTGCCCCATGTATTATCAAGGCGTGTTTACTTTCACAACAGTTAATTAATTTCATTTCCCTTACAGGGCGTCGCAGTCAACCCCACCATTTGCTGGCTGTTAGTGATTTACAAGACACGTTCACCTTCAATGGTTTGCCATGGCTTTCTGAACGACCGACGCTCATAACATTGTTCGAAAACCAGCGTAAGACTGTCTGCTTCCAAATTGCCTGCAGTTGTGTTTCTAACGCGATACGCGGGACTGCGGATGGCGTACGTAAAACCATCTCCCAGCTCGGGCTACAGGTGATGTGTTAACATGTACCCGGGCTTGAAACGGGTACCAGCGATGTCTCGGAAAGTATACTCTATTGATGGCATCACCCCCCCCCCCCCCAAGGTCCAGTTGATCCCTGACAATATAGGGCTAGCACCATATACCCAACACGACAACAGTTAGTTGCATATACCTTTACAGGACGTCGCAGACAACACCAGCATTTTTTACTATTATGATCTCTTGGCAAGTTTACGTTCAGTAAATTGCCATTGATTTCTGAACGACCGGCACGCATACCACTTCGTAAAACAAAAAAAACCAACGCGAGACGGTTTGCTGCCAATTCGTCTGCAGCTGTGTTTCGAACGTGGGTAAGCGGCATTACGAACTGCGTCCGTAACCCCATCGCCACGAAGACGGCAAAAAGAGGGTAAACAAAGGGTGACCTTTCTTACTTCTTACAAGTAATACTTAGTACGCTTTTGATGTGATAGTGTTTAATATACTTCAGGATATGGATCAGCTGTCCAGTCCTCTGAATTTCTCTTTTTAAACCTGTCGTACTACCATCGCCGTTGTAACGATCCTAGGGCAGCTTGGGGGTCATAAGCTGCTTGGGGGGGGGGGGGGGGGTGTAGCGGGGATCAACCCACAGCGGAGGGATGGAAAGGGATAGTGCGACGATAGGTCATTGAACTCTTCACTGTAATCCAACGACCCTTTCAGAAGCGTCTCAATGGAATAGAGTAGTTCCTTCAATTATGGATGCGAGCACTTCATTACAGGCAAAAAATAGGAGTATTAAGTAACATTGGCCCAAGAGACTAGACTGCTACTCTGAACAGCTTCTAGGGGCAAGAAAGAGCGGTTAATTGAATCAAGTGTTTCTCTTAGGTGAACTGACACCAGTACAGACAGACTGATAGATGCGTTGGTGGGTGAATGGATAAACGTAAGAATGATCGGGTAGATGGCAGGGCGATAGACACGAACACGGAGGAAGAAGGATAGCAACTAAAGAGTTATTTTACATGCCTTCAGGGCCACTAAGCATATGGTAATTAAATTATTTTTTATTAAGGACCCCGGTAGACTGTCACGGCCTGGGGAGAATGGTACTGCAGGGAGTGGCTGGGGTTCTGATCGAGGTTCAGGATACATGGGAAAGGCCACACGGAGACATAGTCAGCCTGTTACTGGTGCCATTGGTGTCGGGACTCTTCGTTGGTTACTGAAGATGAGGACAAAGTACTATGGGAATGAACGGTGTGTCGTGCTGTCGGTCCTTAACTCAACTTAACTCACCTCAATTTAACTTAACTTAACTCAACTCAACTCACCTCAACTCAACTCAACTCAAATCAACTTAGCTCAACTCAACTCAACTCAACTTAACGCAGCTCACCTCAACTCAACTCTACTCAACACATCTCAACTCAGCCCACCTCTGCTTTACTTAACTCAGCTCACCTCAACTCAATGGCGCATAATGAATTTACTGCTGGACCTATATTTGTAGGTATCGCTCGGTGGGCGATGAGGTCAGTGACACGCAGGCGGTCTTTAAGTCCCAGGACATTTATAGAAGAATGCTGATAATTCATTGAACAGCCAAAATGACCAATATGGACATGTGTAGTCGGGCTAAGTCGCAAAGACAACTTATAACACACATCAGAAAGAAGCAGTCATCATATTTGGGCCACTTTATGAGACGACAATAATTGCAATATGTTGTAACAACAGGAACGTTGTGTGGAAAGAAAGATAAAGGAAGAAATCGTGAGAAGATTCTTGACAATCTTGTGTCTTGGCACGCAAGGAGTCAACATATGAACTGATCCAGGCCGTCGGAGATTGCAATTTGTGGAGAAGCATGGTCGCCCAAGGCAATGGAAGATAATTATTTTAGGTTTTGACGATTTTGGGAGGTTGAGGTCAATTTTTGGAATTGGAATCCGTTCCGAAATGGATGGAACCCTTGTCCTCCGGGCCGGCAAGCTAATGCAAACATGGCTTCCTTACGATAGATAGACATCTGCATAGAAAGATAGGTTGACAGAGCGCCCCACGACCACGACCGACTGAGTCATGTGGATGTTTAACAATCTAAAACAGATAACATGTAGATTCAAATGCAACAAAGTGCCACAAAGGGATTACGTAGATTCAACATCTACAACAAAGTCTCACTCGGGAATTTGTACGAGGAGAAGACAATAAGGAAGCCACAAACGGCTGTAGAAAAATAACTAAATATGATAACAACTTGAAACCAGTTTAGTTTTATACATACATAGCCCTTTATACCTCAACATAATTTCCACCAACATTGATGCACTTATCACATCGTGTTATCAGTCCTCCCAAACCGGCCCATCATATTTAGTTATTTTCTAAAGCTTTTTGTGGTTGCTTATTAACTTACCATGGTAGATTTCGTCAAACTGAAACAAAAGATATTTAGATGTAATACCAAAAAAAAAAAAAAAAATAAACAAAGTGTCAAATTGGATTATCTAGAATTCAACAAGCTGAAACAGGGGTCAGTGTTGATTCTGTAACAACTGCTGCAAAGTGTCACACGTGATTAAGTGGATTTAACAACTACAACAAAGTGGCACACTGGATTATGTATATGTGAACAATATTAAACTAAGGACGTGTAGATTTCAACTGTCCAAACAAAACAAAAACACTGTCATCTACTGCCTATAGCACTTCAACGACTACAACAAATTGTCACATGGGACTATGTAGATTCAACAACTACAACAAATTGTCACATGGGACTATGTAGATTCAACAACTACAACAAATTGTCACATGGGACTATGTAGATTAAATAACTACAACAAATTGTCACATGGGACTATGTAGATTAAATCACTACAACAAATTGCCACACGGAACTATGTAGATTCAACAACTACAACATGGGACTATGTAGATACAACGAACGACTACAACAAACTGGCACTTGGAATTATGAAAAATCAACAACTGCAATAAAGTTTAGTTTAGTTTAGTTTAGTCGACGGATCAACATCACGGCACACGGGTGGAAACCATTAGTGCTCCCTTCTACTCCTAACTCAAACCTGAGTCCGGAGAAACTCAGCTCAGTGCACGAATTCCGTAGCACCTGTGAGGATCCTGAAATAATTTGGGTAGATTTTTAACAGGAAATTTTGTCCGGCATCGCCGGTTGGCTACTCTTTTTCGATTTCCAACTGCCAAGGGATTTTTTGCGTGCGCAACAAAACACATGGGTGCCCGATCTCACTACCCAGAGACCAGGGGAAATTTTGTTACTAGAAGTTCACGTGAAAAAATCCCGCCCTCCGGGCTTAAACCCGGGATCTCCAGAACTCCAGGCGGACACCAAACCTAGAGACCACTCAGCCACCTAACTACAACAAATTGCCATATAGGATTATGTAGATATCAAAATGCTCACTTACGGGATATGTGAGCCTGCCGCTCAGAAAGCAATGGCAAACTGCAGAGCGTAATCTTGCCAGAAAAATCAACAACAGCGGTAAAATGCTGGTGTTGACAGCGATGTCCTGTAATAGGATATGGGGGGGGGGGGGGGGGGGGGGGGGGGGGGGGGGGGGGGCTGAACACGTGGACTTTGTATTGCAACCGTTGAAGTTTGTACCACATAATGTTTTAGCCTCACTGGTTTTTCAAAAAAACAAAAGTAACCCCTCTGAAGTGTCTCCACCTTTAAGAGGTCGAGGGGCTTGCCTATTCCAATGACCCCAAAAGCTATGCCGACGGTAGCGCAGCTACTGGTAAGTCTCCCATGTCGGACAGGTCAAGGACTATGAACCGGAAGAATAGAGACACAAACCTGCTGCCTTGTAGGTAGACATAAGATAGTCAAAGGCTAGGGAAAGCAAGCCCGAACAAAATGCTAGTCGGAGTCGGGTTTACGAAGTCAGTCTTGACGAACAGTGCAGAACAATTCACTTAATGATGATGATGATGATGATGATGATGATGATGATGATGATGATGATGATGATGTAGGCAAAGGAAGTCCCGTTGCAGTTACTGCATATGCTAGTAAACAATTAATATTTCCCATCTCTTAGACCACCAGATAGGAAGTGAAATGACTAGTTACCTTTCTTGACGTATTTATTTCCCAAACAATTCCCGGTACCAATTTCTATGAGACTTGGTCGACCCTGAGATCTACTGGACGAAATAACATATTTCTGCCTCTGCTGGAGCTAGAACTCGGCCCACAATCCTTGATGGCCAGCGCACTAAATACAGTATTACATGGTCTTCGATAAACAGTGCAATAAATTAGTAAGTGCATTAAAGGGATGGATTCCACGCTCTGCAGCCCACTAAATACAGTGTTACCTGGTCTTCGATAAACAGTGCGACAAATTAGTTAGTATAGTAAAGGGCTGGATTC
>JACEFZ010003020.1:122500-137500 GCA_014155875.1 Cepaea nemoralis | reverse complement strand
ACAGCTATGGACTCTGTTAATATCATCTCAGTACTCATGGACAGTCGGTACATACAGAAATGGGAATCTGAAATCCCACAGTTGGAGATAACTGCTGCCTAATACCGACTATAGGGGCTGTATCTGAATGACAGTGAGACCTCAACCACGTGCAGTTGAGTCGATGGGCACCCTCAGTACCCACACAGGACACCCACATCACATGGACCGACTGGGACCAGACACAGCAAAGAGCCATAACATTAACAAATAACAAAACTATAACTTTAACCATACAATAAACTGAGGTATGGAAAACTGGACTATTGAATCAGTGGGGAGGTGATGGGTGAGGGGAGAACTGGGTGGGAATAAGGAAAATGGGGGTAAACAAAAATAGAGGTAAGGAAACATCGGGGGTAATTAAGGACCCAGGGTTGTTCCCTTCTACGACAGGAATCACATCCTCAACCATCGTGCACCAGTAGTTCTGCGAGCCATATTCTGCGGGCTCTCTTCACTGTCCTACTTGTTTCACGGTCTATGCACCTGAATTAATATATTTTGCACCACCTGGTTAGCGCTGGTCACACACACACGGTCCCCGACTGGAGATGGTGTGAGGGGGACGATCACATTCCCCCTCTCTGCTTGGTGTCAGTGCGGCCTTCGGCCGCCGAGGCCACTCCAGCACTGAATCCCCAGGGCAAAATGCGCGCCCAATTGTTAACCATTCAAATTACCCATGATCCTCCAGCTGCGGGGGAGGGGTTTCTTGTCGTTACATCAGCCGAACATCATGTGGAGCCGTGTCGTGTCACGCGGCTTCATTAGGATTAATCTACTTGGCAATCCAAGTCAGATGTACAAATCCACCTGAAAGCGAACTTGAACTATAACACAAGAAAATATGATGTGCATATTTGTGAGTTCATATGTGTGCCTATAGTCAGGGGCGTCACTAGGGGGGTGCGGGGGGTGCGGGCCGCACCGGGTGACACCATCAAGGGGTGACACCAAAATAAAAAAATTGCAAATTTGACAAAGCAGACATAGCACAATAACAAAAATTTAACTTTGTCCGAGTTTGTCGAAGTTCTTTATTTATGTTTTACCTGAAGTATTGAAGTTATATTGTTCAATTTGTTTTCTTTCTTATGTCCTTATTAACTTTTTGACTTATTTTACAAACATTACTATATGCGATTATATATGGTACAGGAACACTCAGAAGAAGACCATGGTGAAAGTCTAGAGGGATGACACCAAGAGTTTACCGCACTGGGTGACACCAACCCCAGTGACGCCACTGCCTATAGTAACATAACATAAGACAGTATAATGTGTTTATATAAGCATTGGAAACTAATGTCCTTCTAACACACAGAAGCAAAGTAAACCATGCCTTATCCCACATAAGCATCGCAAACCAATGTCTTAACATAAATAAGCATCGGACACCAATTTCCTATCAGACGTAGGTATCGGAAACTAAAGTCCCATCACACATAAGCATCGGAAACCAATGTTCTATTACACATAACCTTTGGAAACCAATGTCCTATCACACATAATCATCGGAAACCAATGTCCTATCACACATAAGCATCGGAAACCAATGTCCTATCCCACATAACCATCGCAAACCAATGTCCTATCCCACACAAGCATCGCAAACCAATGTCCTATCATACATAAGCATCGCAAACCAATGTCCTATCCCACACAAGCATCGCAAACCAATGTCCTATCATACATAAGCATCGCAAAACAATGTCCTATCATACATAATCATAGAAAACCAATGCCCTATCGTGCAACAGCGCACAATTAGTGAAAGGTCAATCGCATACGTATACAGCACAGATGTATGTGGGCAAATCTGACATTCAACATTGTTGTTATTTCATTGCCACTGCCGCTGGTCGAAGCCATCTCCTGGTACATGAATCACAGGCCTTGGCAGCCGCAAGCTTGCATTTATCGACAGTGATACGATAGCGCCTCCGCCCAAGCCCAATACTAATCGCAAGAAAGGACACATTTGCTGGTCTAAATATCAGATTAAGGTATGTTGCGTTATGATTACATAATCAGTTGCTGGAATGTTCTGCCTGAGCGTTATCGTTTCGTTAGAAGGCATAGGCAACACGCGAGGCCGTTTTAAGAAGTGATGCTATCTCATTGGAAGAGCTGAAGGTAGTTTTATGACCAGGAGTTGTGGGAACGGTTTGTGACAACTGGAAACATCGAAGGGTGTTAAGATAGGGGCAGTCAGAAAATTAAAGAAACGCGAATCACGGATCGACGCATCAACGACATAGCGGTTATGGACGTCGACATGCCACAGAATGATGATGATAACGAAGATATAAATTCTGGCAAGTAATGTAGCTTGTACTCTTATGGAGAAACGAAGCATATGTATATAGAGGTTTCCCTTCATCATCTAGCTAGAGGGTATACTCTAGGCAAAATATTAATGATGATGATAAGGATGGTGATGAAGAAGAAGAAGATGATGATGATAATGACAGATATAGAATTGTGTAGTTTTTAACCTAGTGAGGGGGGAAAATGCACATACAGTTTGTTGTGTCTATACATCAACAGAAGGATGTTCATTCGGATTGAACATGATGATGATAATAATGATACAATTGATGACCATGATGATAATGTGAGCTATAGAAGTTAACAAACAGTGTAGGTTTCAATCTTGTTGAAAAAACAATTGATATAAATTATGTTGTTTTTCTGCATGATATAGAGCAGTGGTTCACAACCACCGTGCCCCACTTCACCATATTTTCAGAACGTCACATTCCCCCCCCCCCCCTTCGTATTTCCAACCTAAAAATCCCCCCGCCCCTACACAGTATACGTAATAATGGAAGCTAGATTTAATAGCACATACTAAAACAAGTCTAGACGTCCACATAAAACGTGATTTGTGTGTCTACTTACTTTATAAAATGAATTTTAGAAAGGTAAGACGTACAGAACCTTAAAGTATGAAGGGAAAAACAATATCAAGTAATCGGTTCTTGTATTAACACGATATTGAAATAATAGTCATTCCCCCCCCCCCCCCCCCATGGAAACCCTAAAATTTCCCCCCCCCCCCTGGAAAGGGGGGGGGGAATTACCCACCGGTTGAGAACCACTGATATAGAGGATGTGCCCATGACATTGCGCTGGATAATAATAATGATGACGATGATGATGATGATGATGATGATGATGATGATGATGATGATGATGATGATGATGATGATGATGATGATGATGATTAAAACAATGATGGTATGGACAGATATATAATATAACCAAAAGTATTGTGTTGAATCTTGTGGAGAAAATATGCATATAGATTTTGTTGTTTCTCAACAGCATCTGGGCGATGTACTCCCGACTGGCATATGATGATGCTGATGATAGTGATGCAATCAATGTTTATAATGATGCAATTGATGATGATAATGATGCATTTGATGATGATAATGGTGATGATAATGATGATGACAATGATGCAAATAATGATTATGACACATATAGAATATAACAAACTGTATAGTTTTCAACCTTGTGCAGAAAAACGGCATACAAACTGTGCTGTATCTCTACATAATCTCAGTTGTGATTACACTGTGCATTGTATTTGCGCTATAATGAACAACGAATGGGGGATGTTTAAGAGACGATACACGGGGCTTGGCCAAAATAATGCCGAGTTTAAACAGCAACACAAGCCTAGATCACAACACTAGCACACAAGTTAAAGTCAACATTTTGTGAACTGACAACTTTTTTTCCTTCACGCTACCGAGATATGAATCATAGACGATTTCATAGAACATTTTGAGGATTTGCATCTTTCCTGTTCAAGCTACGAGATATGCATTTTAGGCCATTTCATAGAACATTTTGAGATGTTGCATTTTTCCTGTTCAAGCTACGAGGTGTGAATGATAGGCCAATTCATAGAACATTTAGAGAATTTGCATCTTTCCCGTTCAACCTACGAGATATGAATCTTAGATAATTTCATAAAAGATTACAGTAAACGTGCTTCTTTCCTGTTTCAGAGTACGAGATATGAATCTTGGACTACTTCACAATAAAAAAATATAACTTTTCAACTGACATTTTACATGTTTAAGCCACACAAACAATCTTAGAGGAAGGTCAGGAAGGTCGAATGAATAAAAACGCTGATTTCTAAACATCCGGTGTGCTGATGCCGATTTAGCGGGTTCAACTCCACAGGCCAGTTGGAAAAAAATGTTGACTTTTCGTCCTTGACTTGAGGACATAAATTACAAGTACATCAGACGTCAGAGTGGGTTTGTCTGATGGCGAGGGACACATAATAGGGAAGGTTAATCCAGGCACAAAAGTCAGTCCAGTTTTACTAAGAGTAGTAGCACTTGCATAGGACTACGCTTGAGTTCAAAGCAAGGTAACGAAGAAGCAAAACCTAAAATAGTTACTTGTGTATGTGCTTTTGTAAAGCTGGTTAATTTCACATTTTGTTTACTCCGATTTACTCATTGTATATTAACATCATTACAGTGCTTCCGTCAACTTCTTTTCTTTGATTTCTTTCTTTTCTCCTTTTTTTATTGGCATACGAGATATTGTCGTCTACAGTTATTTTGTTTGTTTTCAGAATATTTTGTTAACATATACTGCGGCCATCAACACGGCTACACAAGTCACAGACAGCACCATCAACACAGCTACACAAGTCACAGACAGCACCATCAGTACAGGTACATAAATCACAGACAGCACCTCCAACACAGCTACACACACCACAGACAGCACCTACAACACAGATACACAAACCACAGACAGCACCTCCAACACAGCTACACAAACCACAGACAGCACCTCCATCACAGCTACACAAACCACAGACAGCTCCTCCAACACAGCTACACAAACCACAGACAGCACCTCCAACACAGCTACACAAACCACAGACAGCACCTCCAACACAGCTACACAAACCACAGACAGCACCTCCAACACAGCTACACAAATCACAGACAGCACCTCCAACACAGCTACACAAACAAAAGACAGCACCATAAATACAGCTAAACGAATTATTGGCAGCACCGTCAACACAGCTACACAAATTACAGACAGCACCATCAACACAGCTACACAAGTCACAGACAGCAGCATCAGTACAGGTACACAAACCACAGACAGCACCTCCAACACAGCTACATAAATCACAGACAGCACCATCAACACAGCTACATAAATCACAGACAGCACCATCAACACAGCTACACAAGTCACAGACAGCAGCATCAGTACAGGTACACAAACCACAGACAGCACCTCCAACACAGCTAAACAAACCACAGACAGCACCATAAATACAGGTAAACGAATTATTGGCAGCACCATCAACACAGCTACACAAGTCACAGACAGCACCATCAGTACAGGTACATAAATCACAGACAGCACCTCCAACACAGCTACACACACCACAGACAGCACCTACAACACAGATACACAAACCACAGACAGCACCTCCAACACAGCTACACAAACCACAGACAGCACCTCCATCACAGCTACACAAACCACAGACAGCTCCTCCAACACAGCTACACAAACCACAGACAGCACCTCCAACACAGCTACACAAACCACAGACAGCACCTCCAACACAGCTACACAAACCACAGACAGCACCTCCAACACAGCTACACAAATCACAGACAGCACCTCCAACACAGCTACACAAACAAAAGACAGCACCATAAATACAGCTAAACGAATTATTGGCAGCACCGTCAACACAGCTACACAAATTACAGACAGCACCATCAACACAGCTACACAAGTCACAGACAGCAGCATCAGTACAGGTACACAAACCACAGACAGCACCTCCAACACAGCTACATAAATCACAGACAGCACCATCAACACAGCTACACAAGTCACAGACAGCACCGTCAACACAGCTACACAAGTCACAGACAGCACCGTCAACACAGCTACACAAGTCACAGACAGCACCGTCAACACAGCTACACAAGTCACAGACGGCACCGTCAACACAGCTACACAAGTCACAGACAGCACCATCAACACAGCTACACAAATCACAGACAGCACCTTCAACACAGCTACACAAATTACAGATAGCACCATCAACACAACTACACAAATTCCAGACAGCACCATCAACACAGCTACACAAATCACAGAAAGAATGTAATTAGTAGCTTACAGTTGAATTCCCGGCGCAATGGTGTAACGGTTAAAAATTGCGCTGACAATGACATTAATGTGTTCGGAGGGTGGTTCCATGTCCGGACTCGTCACTGGCTACAAGAGGGAGAGACTGACTACTTAATCCACAGTGCACCCATGCCTGAAAACTGACCTGGTCCTAATACTTGACACAGAATGCTCCTGATGTTGGGCATTGTGATTGAAAAACAGCTGTATTAGAGAGAAGTGTATAGGCCAGTTTGATACACAGTACTAGGAACACAATAGAGGAATAAGAAGAGGCTCGCAACAATTCAGGAGGTCTCCGCTCTGACCAATAAGACCCGGGATTAATTTTTAGACTTGTCATTGCAGTTACTTTCAGACACCTCTAGGGGTAGTCGCCGGAGCTACGGAATTCGTACCTTATGCGCTACTTTCGCCAGGCTGTTGACAGCTGTGCCGAGAGAGACTGTGCTTGGCGGATTAAACCCGGTGCATGAAGTCAATCCTCTTTCTTATTAAACATTTTTGTTCATAGAAATTCAGCAAAGATTTGTTTTTCCATCCATCCATTATGTGCCATGCCGATAAGCGTGGGCTGTCATGTTCTGCCATCTCACTCGATCACCAGAGTAGTGGATCAGCTCCGTGTTCCTGTCTCGACCATGCCACGTGGCCAAGCCATCCAGGTATTTACTTCTCGGTCTTCCCCTTGGTCTCTTCCCTTCTATCTTGGCAGTCTTTGTTTTTCAGCACTCTCTCTTACTCTCGCCGGCTCCGTGGTGAAGAGTTTACATATGCATTTCCTAATCCCGCTTACCGCGTTCGAAGCATAGCTGCAGGCGATTTGGCAGCAGACTGTCTTGCGTAGATTTTCATACATTGGTATGGGTGGTGGTCATTCAGAAAGCAATGGCAAACTACTGAACGTAAACTTGCCAAGGAATCACAGTCAAAAAAATGCTGGGGTTGACTGCAACGTCCTGTAAAGGATATGCGACTAACTAGTTATTACTCTCCGCAACAGCATCATGAACTGTTTCTCACCTGAACAACACACACGCCTATGAGAGAACTATGCATTCACCCACAGCGCACAGGTGCATTTCTATCTCTCTCCAAGACAGCACTGACGCTAACTCTCCAGTCACCAGGGGGAAGGATCGTCAGGATTTATTTCACGCCAGGTAACATATGCTAAGGAATAAATCACACGCAGTGTCCAACTTCGTTACTCATATGTACATCTTCATTTCCAACATTATCCATCTCAATTATCCAACATTAAGTGTCTCATTACCAAGATAATCTTCTATAATTACCGCCGTTATAATAACCATATCTATCCATATTTATTATTAATATTGAAGGTTTTCAACCAGAGGATGTGACGGACACACAATTCTCCGAGGAAAGACATCATCACATTGTAACTGGTACCATTAATATTTGGACTCTTCTCTGGCTGTTGTAGATGAATATGAGACATATATGTGAATGCCCCGAAGTGATTTGATTCCAGAGATATTATCGGTTACATCTGCATTGGATAACAGCAAGTGAAATGTTTCGGCCATATACCTAAATTACCAACTGACAGTATGCCATAATAAGCAATGATATACATACCAAAAGTAACCACAAGAAAAGGCCGACCATGTAAGTGATGAACATAGGGAGTTTATGAAATCTCAATATATGAAGCCCATAAACGGGCACTCTCCGGCTGTTTAAGCTTCTCCTCTACACCGCTGGATACAAGGGGAACAAGAGGAGATGAATGAAATCGGATGAACTGCAGTACAGCTTTACAAATACAATGAGTAAATCAATAAATATGGAAGCTGGCATTGTTTGCCTTGGCACAAGTGACAGTATGAAAGTTGAAGTTAGAAATCCCAACACATCCTCCCCCCCCCCCCCCCCCCCCCACCCCACTAGCACGAAAAAGACAAAACAAAGACACTGATATAACTACATTACATTTATTGTAATTACAAAAAAGTCACCCAGCTGAGCCCATGTCGTTTTAAAATCCTAATGTTCGATCACGGCCACAACCTGGGCTAAGTAACCTTTTTTGTTATTTATTTTTTTTCAAACATATGTGCAAGCGGTTGTTTTTGTGTTTTATTTGTGTATTTTTGTTTGTTTGTAAGATAGAAAATATTATCATCATCATCAAGTGCCCTGCCAGCTGGCGTAGGCGTTTATGGCTCTCGACAGATCTCGGTAGTAGTATTGAAGTTTGCATTTTGCCCATGCCTTTATAATGCATATATTTTATATTGTTGCTGTTTTCAGTTAGCCTTGAATGATGTGTGAATGAAATAATGTATGAAAGAGAGTGATAATAGGGCAGAATGTTAGACGGGCCTGCGTGCCCAATTCTTAACCCTTTGAAAATAAAGTATGTCCGTTCATTCGTTCGTTCGTTCGTTCGTTCGTTCGTTCGTTCGTCCCGTTCGTTCGTTCGTTCAGTCTTCGGTGTTCTGGATCAACTCTGCTGATGATATTCCTCCACGCCACCATCTCAATCCATCCAGCATCATTTCTCTCGGTCTGCCTCTGCCTCTGTTTTCCTCCATCTTTCCAGTTGTCACGATGTTCTCCAATGTCTCTCTTCTCATCACATGACCAAAGTAAGCTGTTTGTCTTTTTCTTATTGTTGTGTATGTGTGTGTGTGTGTGTGTGTGTATGTGGTGTGTGTGTGTGTGTGTGAGAGAGAGAGAGAGAGAGAGAGTAGATGTGTGTGTGTGTGGTGTGTATGTGTGTTTCATGGAAAACATAGTGACCAATAAAAAGATGTCAATTGCAACGAGAAAAAGTGTACGAGTGCTACATAGAACCTATACTTGTGTATGGATATCAAGCATAGACAATGAGCAGACAAGCTGAAAAATATCTAATGGCAGTGGAAATGTGGTTTTTGAGGAATATACAAAGAATACCATGGACTGACAGAAAAACCAATGAGAAAGTCTTACAAGAAGCAGATGAGAACCATAAATTGATTAGAGAAATTATACGTAGACAGTCACAATTTTTTGGACAGGTTATGAAAAGAAATACACTAAAGAAATTGGTGACAACTGGCAAGAATGTGAAGGAAAAGAACAAGGGGACGGCAGAGAAGTAAATATCTGGACGGCTTGACTACATCGCATGGGTCGCATGAACTGTGAGGTGGCGAAACATGACCACCCACTTTTATCGGCATGTCACATGATGATGAATCATAAGTACAGATTCCTCGGTCCTTTGGTGGCGAACTCCAGACTCAAGAACGCTTGTACACACTATCCCTTCCCCAAGCCCTCTAAATATGTCAACAGATAGCGTTGTTTGGCACACACTCCGATCTGGCGCCTGGGACACCTCGGCAAAAGTGGAACAGGCTACTTGGCTCTATCTGGGACTAATTCTAGACGTGGCAGACCAATCTTCGGTAAAGAGCCATCTGTCTAGACCGCGCAGGGATATCTCAAATGGTATCCAGATACGGAGGACTATCTAGTAATTTTGGCGTCTGGGAACGACTTCGGTGGATGAGTGGAGTTGGTGGAGAGAGTGAGAGTCGGCGGGGTGGATGTGATCTCCCTGAGAGATAATTATCTATCGACGTTAAACCGAGTGGGCGAGGGGAAAGTTATTTAAAAGTCACGGCAATGGAATTCTCTGAGGACTGGTTTTAGAAAAGAATCAGTTTCAATGCGCACTATTAGAGCGCGTTAGTCTTCTCCTGTAGATAATACATGGAGAATTTCAGTGCAGTGCACGAATTCTTTGCCCTGGCGAGAAGTTAAATGCATGTGTACTAGAACCACACATACTATACATATTCATCTGTAGGTATATTTTCAAACTTTGACATGGCATCTGGGTGGCGGCCAACTTGGCTTAGGATATTTAACATGCACGATATGCGTATAGCATCTCCTAGATTTTCCCTCTTATCTGAGCAGGTTAGGCATTCGATGCACTTAATCCGAGTAGGGGGTGACGACTTAAATTATCACCATCATCATGTGCGAACTGATAAGTATGGACAGTCGTGATTTATCATCTGACACAATCATCTGATCCTGGGTCAGGCCTGTGGTCTTGCTACGATCATAGTAATAATAATAATAATAATAATAATAATAATAATAAGTCTTTATTTTCAAAGGGGAATTGGGCACGCAGGCCCGTCTGACATTCTGCCCTTCTTCTCTATTTCCTCTCATACATTCTTTCATTCAACATCACTTATGAAGCAACTTTTGACAACAAAACGCATGAAAAATAATCAATAACAAATGACTCACTGAGGCAGTGTTTAACATGGGCATTATAAATACCTAAGGAGGGTGTAACGTGCCATACATAAGGGAATGTTTTTTGGCTAGTTGTCGTTTGAGATAAGTTACCATTATTGTCTTTTTTTGTGTTGTTTGTTATGGGGCATGTAGTCTGTACTAAGGTAGTGTTCAAACAGGTTGCGAATGTATGTATCATGATTGGTGGTGTCTTTGATTTCTTGTGGAAGATTGTTCCACAACTGAGCGGCAGAGTATGCTAAGCTTGTTTTATATAAGTCTATCCTAGGTTTAGGGACATGAAGTATATTTAGTCGTTCGCTATGTCTAGCGTTATATTTAAACAATGGCCAAAGGTAGCTTGGAGCATTTTGAAATAGGATTTTGTGAATTAGTTTGGTCTTATTAAAAAGCAGGCGCTTGTGGAGTGGCAGTAACCGGAGACGTTTATATAGGTTAGAATTGTCGGTAAGCTTTTCACCATTAATTAAACGCACTGCCCTTTTCTGGAGTGAATATAGGCGTTTTGTTATTGATTTGGAGCATCCATCCCAGACTGTGGAGCAGTAATCAATATGTGTTTGTATATGAGAAGTAAAGAATATCTTTCTTGTGTTTTCGTCAAGGAATTTTTTAATTTTGGCAAGTTGGTATACTTTTTTGGCTATTTGTTTAACTAGAGCATGAACATGTGAGTTAAAAGTTAGATTTTGATCTATGATAACACCCAGTGTCTTGTGCTCGGTGACACTTTCTACAGGCGTGCTGCCAATGTGCAGCTGAAGAGTTCTCTGCGAGTTTAGAGTGTGAAGTCTTTGCCTGGTTCCTATTAACATAGACTTTGTTTTAGTAATGTTAATTTGCATGCGGTTTGCATGACTCCAGTTAACTACACTATTTATTTCCTGTTGCAAGGATAATTCTAGCACATTACGATCAACAGCGTTTGTATATACTGTGCAGTCATCAGCAAATAGATCGCAGGACGACGACAGATTTAATGGAAGATCATTTATATAAATGGCAAATAATAGAGGGCCAAGAATAGACCCCTGAGGTACTCCAATATTAATGGTAATGGCTTGAGATAAAACTTTATTGTGTGATACTACTTGCTTTCTGTCTAATAAGAATGATTTTATTAATGTCACTATATTAAAACTTACTTTCATTGTTTCTAGTTTTTTAATTAGAATAGTATGATCTATCATATCGAATGCTTTCCTAAAGTCTATAAACACCGCTCCACATAGAGTATTGTTGTTAATATTTTGATGCCAGTTTTCTATCATGTTTGTTAGTGCCGTATGGCAAGAATATTTTGGCCGAAATCCTGACTGTGAGTTGCCAAGCTATCCAGGAACTTAACTATTTGTCTTCCCGTGTCCCCCAATCTTCGGTAAAGCGGGAAACCGTCCAGATATTTACTTCTCTGCCGTCCCCTCGTTCTTTCCCTTCACAAACCATAGATGGTTTGATACGAATTCTGTCCGTATTCCATAGTTTTACGTTCATGTGTATGATAGACATGACTAATGAAGACACTTTTTGGGTCTAGTTGGTCATGCGTCGAAGTACACTTATTCCTGCAACTTATTCCTGCAGCGAGGCGACCTCCTCATTTGGAGGTGACAGGTTCGAATCCCGGTCGGTAACTATAACTTTCACATGTTATGTTGTCCAGTGCGTCCTCTAGTCTCTACTTCCTTCCTCTCCTTCTGTGAGCGTAAAACAATACTACGTGTGTTTATTTTCTGCTGCTACTACTACTACTAGTACTACTACTACTACTACTACTACTACTACTACTACTACTACTACTACTACTACTACTACTACTACTACTACTACTACTACTACTACTACTAGAACTACTACTACGACTACTGCTGCTACTACTGCGACTACTACTACTACTACTACTACTACTACTACTACTACTACTACTACTACTACTACTACTACTACTGCGACTACTACTACTACTACTACTACTACTACTACTACTACTACTACTACTACTACCGCTACTGCTGCTGCTGAGCTGCTGCCGCTGCTACTGCTGTTGGCTCTGCTGCTTCCCCAATGTTATTACAACATGTAACATTCAAGCAACGAAAACTTGTGCCGGGCCCGGTACATATTCGCCGCGTGTGACCGCACACACTGGCAAGGCTGAGAGCAACGTAAATAGCGCCAATATATCTGCTCCCTGAGTCTGCCATCAAACATGGCCGCTAGCTAGATAAGATAATCTCCCAGCCAGTCCACGGAGACAGATTAGGGCAGATACATATTGCTAAAGACAGCCGAGAAACATCTGAAGGCAGGAGAAACGTGGTTTCTGTGAGAATTTCAAAGAATACCATGGATGGATAGTATAACCAGCGAGGCTGTAGTTACTTTTAACTGTTTCGGGAAGTCTCTTTATCACAGCCACGTGTGGGCCTGATGGAGTTACAGTAATGATACTATCTGACATAACAGGTGTAATAACAATTGGGATCAATGAAAGCGAATAAATAACTCTTTTAAACTCCTTAATTGGGATATGGTTATAGACAGTATTTTTAACGACCAATGTAATTTATATATATATAAATGTTTTTCTTATCATTGTCCACGCTTCACATCCATAGAAAAGAACAGGTTCTTTGTAGCACCTCAACACTTCTTTTCTTGTTGCAAATGACACCTTTTTATTGGTCATTATGCGTTCCATCTTGCAAAAGGTCACCTTCATCATGGCGATTCTTGTTCTAATCTCTTCAAGGCATCTCCCATCAGATGTTATGAATGTTCCCAGATAATTGTACTGATTCACTTGTTTAAGAATATTCCCATTTATTTATATATTACATTGTGGTATTTCATTCTTCCTAGTGATAACCACAATCTTTGTTTTCTTACAATTTAATTATAACCCTAGTTGTTCACTGTGTGGAAACACTGCATCTACTAAATGTTGCAGATCCTGCTCATTGTCTTAATTCAATGCTGTATCGTCCACATATGTAATGTTATTGATGTTACGACACAATTCGTCAAACCAAATAGAAGATACATGTCTCTCAAAACGTTTATTGTAACTTGTGTACAAATGTTGTTCATCATCATCATTATCAAGTGCCTTGACGGCTGGCGGAGACGATCATGCTTCTCTACATATAGCGATCTCCAACGGCATGGATCAATTCTAACATTGCCTTCCCCTTTCTCTTTAAACAAATATTTCCGGATATTATTGTCACAACATGGTCCAGTGTTTGTATACTCATAATATGGCCCCAAAAATGATGACTACCTCTTTCTGACGTGTGCTATAAGTTATATTTGCGACTTAGCCGTACCTTATAACGTCCAGATTGTTCAATTTGGCTGTCCAATGAATGTTCAGCATTCTTATATAAAATCACATCTCCATATCTTCTAGGAATATTTTCTACTACTTGTCAAACTACTAATTACCAAAGAATCGCAGACTTCGTACGTTGTACCACACCTTCTTATCACTCTGCATTGCTATAATCAGCCTGCGTTCAACTTCTTTTGAAGAGTCCCAATTGTTGCTACATTTCAAAGTACCTTCACCCCAGAAAACGCGAGAATCTCTTGTAAGAAACTTCCCACGCCCAAATTTACATTTTCACAGAGCTATCTTTCCCGGAATTTGCCAGCATGTGCCCCAACGGTTTATTATTTCTTTCAGAAGGCCATTTCTGGAATTAGAAAAGTCGGAATCTCCGTTCCGGAATTCCGCTAAAATAACCGTAAAATGTAATGAAAGTTCAACAACCGTTTTCCTTTCTATGAAGAGCTCCGTTCGGGAATTCATTACGCATTCGAAGATTTAGAGACGAGTAGAGAACAGACGTTCTGAGAATAAACCTATACACGAGAGGGTGCCTGGCTGGATTTACTGTCACTGTAGGATATTTCCATCAATCAAACTTTGCTGCTGCTGCTGCTGCTACCTCCTTGGAGAGATGTGTGGGGAGGTTTATAATTTTAGTTAGCCAAGGAGTATGGTCATTTATAACGGGGTAAGTTTTATAAGGGGTTGGTAATTGTGTTACCACTGCTTTACATTTTGAATTGTTTGATGAACATAGCCTACGTCTTCATTCGTTATCATAATTATCATAATTATCATCATGATCATAATCATCTTCTCTGTGGTTATCGGCATCTCTGTCACAGTCCAACGGCCCGCTATCCCATCAAGCTTAGCTGTAAGCGAGGACCGGTTAGGTAGCCAATGACCCTCAGTGGTGAAACTTTATATTCGTAGTGTACTCCGCATTGTTTCAAGTGTAGACGTATATAAAACGAACCGGTATCAAACTTATTACCAACAAGAACTTCGTTGTCAATTGACAAAATGCTTGGAAGAAACTCCAGCATATATATCTTGAACAACTTCATCAATTCCTCCACAAGGTAATTCCGACAATACTTACACAAAAC
>JACEFZ010003020.1:67500-120000 GCA_014155875.1 Cepaea nemoralis | reverse complement strand
TTTAAAATTCCGTCCAGGTAGCCGGGTCTCCTGGGGCGGGCGAGGTTTTAAGAGACCTAGAAGTGAAAGAGGAGACGGCTTCCAAATGTAGTTCCAGTTTCCTGCAAGCGGAACCTGGGTGAAAAGGAGTGATTGGGTGTGAGAGATGGGGACTGATAGTAGTGGCCTATAAATGTGAGATGAGACATTTATTTTATAAATGGACACATAATAAGAAAGTAGGAGGGGAGGAGGGGGCATAGTCTTCAGTTAGTGAAAATATTTAATATATTGTGAACACAGTAATGAACAAATATACGTTTTTAGCATTGGGACGTCTTAGATATGTTAAATACGAGTATTTCCTTTCAATACTCGCAGTATTAAAAGCGTATGAGATAACAATAGTAACAACAATAACAACAAAAGCAACAAGAATAATAATAACAATAATAATAACAACAATAACCACAACAACAAAAACAACAATAACAGCAACGATAACAACAAGAATAATAATAATAATGACAAAAACATCCATAACAACAATAGAGAAAACAACAATAATAATAACAATAAAAACAACAATAAGAATAAGAGCTGCAATAATAACATCAAGACAACAACAAACACATACAAATAACATTGCAGAGAACATCTTTCTTGTGGCCGCACGTGGATGTGAAAGCACCATTTTGGCAATCAATACAGAATATAATCACAGCGTTTAAACAGCAGTGTTGCAGCAACGTTCTGACAATACCTGTGGACACAGAAGAAGAAAGATATTGACATTGTACAAGATCTTAATGAACATCGAAGAAAAAAGGATCGTAAACAAACACATGTCTGAGAAACCGAAATACTTTGGTCGTATTTAAAGTCACAGAGGGACGCAGAGGTGTTTCCAAGGCATAGGGGCAGGGTTCTATACTATCTACAAGCACGTCCTAGTCGTGCGTCCTGGGCAACAGGTCCCTTCGGGGTCCTGGCTAACATAGTAGGATCCTGATTCTTCCGAAGTAGGAGAGTGTCTGCATGCACGGCGAGGAACCACCAGTCTGCACACCAATAAGCCAGACATGAGACAACGGATACTCACGCAAACCTCAGTCCGGTATGACATCACACTGATGTTGGACAACAGGATGTCTTCATCCGACATACAGGACGTCACGCTGGAGTTCACAACCAGCGAACACAAGCAAGCAGCAAATTCACAGTGGCTTGAAGAGAACAGTGATGATGGAAGGCGTGGTTTCTATAAGAAGGAGCAGGAGATTGACCAGCCCGGAGACGGACACCGGACATTGCAGACACTGTGGTCGTGACTTCATGTGACAGGAGAACGACAAACGATAGAGAATTATTCCGCGGGCCGTCATGAGACCGGCCTTCTGGGCAGGGCCTGATACAAGAAGATGATGATGATGACGGATAGTATCGTAAAAATTACTCTGTGACTTGTGCAGTCGTGACGGCGGCCGGCAAGATGCTGAACACGTCTCCCTACAGGTCCCAATGTGTGTCGACCACCACATGCGCAGTGTACCATTTTTTAAATTTTAATTCGCATATCCTTTACAGGACATCACAGCATGTAATATATATATATATATATATATATATATATATATATATATATATATATATATATATATATATATATATATATATATATATATATTAGGAGAAAACAAGGAGAAGAAGACGGACAAGAACAAGAACAAAAACAAGAAATGAAGCAGACACACATATATACCCTATCAAACACATCCGATACATGCAGTCAGTCTTTGATCACATCGTCTCCATCGTCTTTATTCCACTTTCTAGAGAATGACGTCACACCAAGTTATATACCTCAAAGGCGGTTGTGGCGGACATCGACAATCACCTGCGTAAGGTTTGCTACCTCTAGACCAGTGGTTCTCAACCTTTTTTGACCCGTGCCCTCCCCCTCTCACCATATTTTTAGGACGTCATTCCCCCCCCCCCCCCCCCCCACCTTTCGTATTTCCTCCCTAAAAATTACCCGCTGCTCCTACACAGTATATGTAATAATTGAAGCTAAATTTAATAGCACATACTAAAACAAGTCTAGACATCTACATTAAACGTGATTTGCGGATCTACTTACAATATAAAATGAATTTCAGAAGGGTGATACGTACAGAACCGTAAAGTATGAAGGGAGAAACAATATCAAGTAATCGGTTCTTGTATTAACACAATCTAGAATTAATCTTAATTCCCCCCCCCCCCCCGGAAACAATAAAATTCCCCCCCCCGGGGGGGGGGGGGGGAATTCCCACCGGTTGAGAACCACTGCTCTATACAGATTCCACTCAAGATAACCGGTGCTATCTACCACTGAGTAGGTTTTCTTTCCTTTCAATTGTTACCAGGGTGGCCGCCTACAGGCCTACCATTTACGATTGACAACTGCCGTGGGATTTTTAACCTGGGCATCTTACACACGGGACCTCCTGTTTTTCACCCGTATCGAGATTGCGAGGTGACGGATCTCACTACCCGAGAGATCAGGGGAGCGAGTGATATCAATATATACCAAAAGGTTCTTGAAAAAATGTCCAATGTGCTGGGATTCGAATATGGCACCTCTCTGGTCGCATTATAAGCAGAGAACAACTGGAACATATTTTAATATGGTAACGACTACAAATCGTTATGGAAAACGAGACAGAAAAACATTCAGAGAATAATCTTTGTAGCCTGTCATGATATCATGGAAAAATATCAGCGAATGAATTGATATATTCTGTTGGAGATTGCGAAATGTGAGAAGTATGCTCGCCCACTCCAGCTGGCAAAGCTTTGATAACATATATATACATATACATGCATGTGGAGAAAACAATCAAGAAAGATGTTTGTATATATGTGGATCTGTCTACTCTGATATCTGGTCGCATCTATAATTCTATAAATAATGTATTTTTATATAATCCCTGTTTATTGCACGCTTTTTTGTCTTTCCGGCTTCCTTACTTTATGTATGCCTTCTCTTTCTTACTGTCTTTACATCTTTCTTGGATTCTGACCATTCATTTCTGCTTATATTTATTTATTTCTCTCCTTTCCATTCTATTTATACAAATTTTAATTTTTCTCTATTTATTATTCTTTGCTATTTACCTTTACTTCCATTCCGTATTTATTTTCTTCGTACATTTTCATTCAGTATCCTTATTCCTCGACAAGCCAAGCCATTCCTCTTCACTCCTCTACTGATCTGAACTCTTTATATCAAAAGAAGCCAAAAATTATTTCCCATCTAAAACATGATCCCGGCCTCTGCTGCCAACCCAACATGAAACGTTTTCCTTGCTGTTCTCGCAAAACCCCGCTGTTTCCTTTGCTAATTTCCCTGGTCTACGCATTAAAACAATTTCCCAGCACTGGGACGGCAAGTGCTAAATTAACTCTTTGCACATTAACAGCCGCGTTACTTGAGCGTTATTAGTTAAGTATACATGCGTGGCCGTTTTAACTTGCGTGTAGCTGGTTTGGAAGCTTCCAGGGGCGGATTCAGGTTGGGTTAAGTGAAGATAATATTCTCTTTAGATGTTTTGTTGATTGGTTGCTTGGGGGACTTTGTTTTCGTTCGCTCGCTTTGAAATCAAACGTAGTCCATACACGTTCTACTACTTCCAGTAAACTGGACTGATTTTTCCAGGAAAAACTCGAAGAGCTAGGTCAAATATTTAGTCAGATATGACAATGCTAAAATTCTACAAGATATGATTCTTTATCATCACGCGTTATGCATTTAAGCGTGAGCGGTCATGTTTCGCTATGTCTTACGATCACCGGAGTCGTGGGTCAGCACTGTGTTTTTGTCTCAACCGTGTCATGTGGCCAAGCCATCAACATATTTACCTCTCTGCCTTCCTTTTGTTTTTCCCCCCTCAATCCTACCAGTTCTCATCAAGTTCTCCAGTTTATTTCTTCTCATAACGTGTCCAAAGCAATCTAGACTGTCTACGTCTAATTTCTCTCATCGTCTCACGGTTTTAATTTGTTTCTTGTAGAACTTGCGCATTAGTTTCTCTGTCTGCCCTTTGCATTTTTGTCTGAAACCACATTTTCTCTGCCGTTAGGTGTTTTTCAGCTTGTCTGCTCATTGTCCACGCTTCACATCCACATCTATACAGTTTCTATATTGCACCTAACTATCTTTTTCTCATTGCAATTAACACCTATTTAGCGGTCAGTATGTTTCCCATCTTGCAAAAGGCTACCTTTGTCATAGCGATTCTGGTTCTCATCTCTTCAAGGCACCTCCCATCAGATGTTATGATCTGATCACCGAAGAAAAATCTCTGACTAAAGCTGAAATACTTCGGAAACTGACATACTGCGCCTCTGTATACGTCAAAGAGACTGGTAAAGAACAGTATCTGATGTAGTTGCTTCTCGAAGGAAGAACCAGTCGCAGATATGCAAAGGGTCGATTATGGAGCATTTGGGAACGTGAAATCATGGGACGGACGAACAGCAGTCTGTCGAAGTGTGCTAACAGAGCCAGTGAGGCATACAATGTTGGAGATTCATTCACCCAACCTTTATTGTGGAGACGGCATGTCATCGATCTGAAAATAGTCAGCCACAAATATGTGGAATTAACATTATTTCCGTAGAGCAATTCAATGTTGTTTAAAAGACACAAATAACCCCCTCTCTCTCTCTCTCTCTCTCTCTCTCTCTCTCTCTCTCTCTCTCTCTCTTTCTCTCTCTCTCTCTCTCTCTCTCTCTCCTCTCTCTCCCTTTTATCCCCTTACCACGTCCCCCTCGTGGCATCCGACTTCCTGCTGTCCCTTTCAAGACTTAGACTATATCAATGCCAATGCATCTGATCGTAGAGTAGAACCTCACAGTCTTCAAGAGGCTTAGCAACCAACCAACTAACCCGATATCAGCATGGTCAATTGGATAAGACCCCTCACTTTTAAACTTCCGATGTGCTGCTGCCAAGGTAGCAGATTTAACCCATGCACGGTCAGTTGGACTAAAATGTTGAATTCTCGTGCTTGACTTGAGGGCATAAATTACAAGTACCTCAGAAGTTGGAGTGAATTCGCTTGATGACGAGGGACACTGGTAATAGGGAAAGATAATCAACACGCAAAATTCAGTCAAGTGCTACTAGAAGTAGTGTGTATGCACTACGCTTGAGTTCAAAGAGCGTGAGCGCCCAAAAAATGTAGGAAAGGAGACATGTAAGAAGTGAAGAATGTTAGCCGGGCCTGAGTGCCCAATTCTTAACCTGAAGAAATATGTGTTTGTTGTGTTGTTCCTTAGTTCGTTCGTTGTTTTTCTATGTTCAGGATATTCTCTAAAATAAATTAAAATATCCACTGCTTTCCGTACAACGTCAACAAGTTATCAATAACACTCAGACTTCAGTCGAATAGACAACAAAGCGTCGCACGTGCACACCAAGCAATCGACCCTGAAGAAGACGGACCGTCTGTGACGTTTTCGGGCTGCTGCGTTCAGATGTTGAGCACAAGCAATCCAGCATGAAACGCTAAGCTTCAATCAATCAACGCCTTGAACGTTCGTGTTCTCAGATAATTTCTTTGTATCATTCGTTTCAATTTGTCACTGTCTGTCGCTCTTTTGACTCACCCTGTTTTGCCAATTGGTATATTAGCGCACTCTTCATAGCCTCATCTTCGTCATCTGCGTCTTCGAATTTATAATTTCTTCTTCCTCTGTCAGCATTAGATTCTTCTATGCCTTAGTATTCGTCTTCATTTTCTGCTTTTTCATTCTTAGACATTCTTGTTTTCGTTGATTCCTCTGTCTCCTCTTACCACACGTAGTCTTTTTTTCTTATGTAACTTCCTTTTCTTAATCGCCATCATCCGCTTCGCGTTTCTCTCTTCAGTCTTATTCACCTTTGCTTAACATGTGATATCACTCAAATTAGTCGGTACAAGCATCTCGGAACAGCTATAACATCTGATTAGAGGTGTCTTGAAGAGATGAGAACAAGAATCATTCTGGCGAAGGTAGCATTTTGCAAGATGGAAAACATTCTGACCAAAACAATTATATCAACATCAATGAGAAAAAGAGTGTTGAAATGCTACATAGAACCTGTACTTTTGAAAGGATGTGAAACGTGGACACGCTGAAAAAACATTTAATGGCGGTGGAAATGTGGTTTCTGAGAAAAATGCAAAGAATACCATGGACAGAGAGAGAAAGAAATGAGCAAGACCTACAAGAAACAAATGAAATTCATAAACTGATTAGATAAATTAGACGTACAGTCATATATTGGTAGGCACGCTATGAGAAGAAGTAAAGTAAACAACTTGGTGACAAATGGAAAATTATGGGGCAAAGACCAAGGGGAAGGCAGAAAGGGGGCTTGGCTACATGGCATAAACAAGATAAAAACACAGAGCTGACCAACGGCACCGATGATCATGTGAGATGGCCAAACATGACCGCCCACATTTATCAGCAAGGCACATGATGATGATGATAACTCAAATGCTAAAATTAGTTTTCAAATTTCTCTCTAATTTGTCTCTAATGTGTTTCTTATCTGTCTCTAATCTGTCTCTAAAAATGATATCGTGTCTGGTTAGCGGTCTTTTACTCCTGCTCGTTTCGATCTCCAAATGCCGACCGATATTTAACCTGCCCAACATTACACATGTTTCGCCCCTGTCAGATACGTCGACACGTATTTTCCTCTACCCTAAGACCCAGGGGATAATATCTCGTTATATCGTTAAAATCGACGCAGACAGCACAGTAAAGGAGCCAGGTTTGGGAGAAGACAAGAGATGACATTGTGGTTGATCCAGGCTGCTTTTGGCTTGAGAGTTCCCTGTCAAATGTCGCCATTTGCTACGGAAAAGAATGACTACGATTTGCTAGGGGAGAAATAATTACAATTTGCTAAGGAAGAAAAGTCTACAATTTGCTATGGAAGAAATTACTACAATTTGCTATGAAAGAAATGACTACAATTTGCTATGAAAGAAATGACTACAATTTGCTAAAGAAGAAATGACTACAATGTGCTATGGAAGAAATGACTACAATTTGCTATGGAAGAAATGACTACAATTTGCTAAAGAAGAAATGACTACAATTTGCTATGGAAGAAATGACTACAATTTGCTATGGAAGAAATGACTACAATTTGCTAAGAAGAAATGACTACAATTTGCTATGGAAGAAATGACTGCAATTTGTTACTGAAGAAATGACTACAATTTGCAACCGAAGAAATGACTACAATTTGCTAAAGAAGAAATGACTACAATTTGTTACGGAAGAAATGACTACAATTTGCTACGGAAGAAATGACTACAATTTGCTACTGAAGAAATGACTACAATTTGCAACCGAAGAAATTACTACAATTTGCTATGGAAGAAATGACTACAATTTGCTAAAGAAGAAATGACTACAATTTGTTACGGAAGAAATGACTACAATTTGCTATGGAAGAAATGACTACAATTTGCTACGGAAGAAATTACTATAATTTGCTACGGAAGAAATGACTACAATTTGCAACCGAAGAAATGACTACAATTTGCTATGTAAGAAGTGACTAATAATCTCTTCGTCTGTGCACTCAATTCGCGATGGTCCTCAAACTTCATATAGCTAAAGTAGGTTCCATCTCAGGAACGTGTGTTGTTGTTTTCCTTACTACACATAATAGCAATTAACATCCACTGATTCATTTGCTCAACAAAATGTAGAAGCTTTGGGCCAAATATGATATACAATTAACTGAACAAGTGTTATAATTTTACATGTCCTATATCCTCGCATTGAAATCTCTTAAGATACAGCGAAACAAACAAACAATACAATGATCCTAGTATGGCTATATATCACTCTTCTGTCCAAATAGTAGGTCACATTTGGCGATATATTATCCCTTGGCACTTAACAGTTAAGTATTAATTAGTTATGTATACATTTTGATTTGACATACCTCCATACGTTATAATGTGCATATTATTATTGCTATTTATATTTTTAATAATCTGCATTAATTTAATCAGTGATGTTTAAATTTAATAATGTATGAAAGAAAGCCACGGGAAGGGTTGAATGTTAGACGGGTCGGCGTCCCCAATGCCTGTAATCCCCTGTACAGCTGTGGCATTATACTTCTCTGTCTCTGCTGTTACTGTACGGCTTAACACCCCGCGTGTTTCCCCATTAAACCATATACCTTTGTTGTTTGCTTTACTCGCCATGTCTTATGCTGGTCTTACTTGATTCTACTCTGTAACATATGTTACATTGAGTACTTCACTGTGTTACATTGAGTACTTCACTGTGTTACGTTGGGTACTTCACTGTGTTACTTTGAGTACTTCACTATATTACTTTGAGTACTTCACTATGTTACTTTGAGTACTTCACTGTGTTACTTTGGGTACTTCACTGTGTTACTTTGAGTACTTCACTATACTACTTTAAGTACTTCACTATGTGACTTTGAGTACTTCACTATGTTACTTTGAGTACTTAACTATGTTACATTGAGTACTTCACTATGTTACATTGAGTACTTCATTATGTTACTTTGAGTACTTCACTATGTTACTTTGAGTACTTCACTATGTTACTTTGAGTACTTCACTATGTTACATTGAGTACTTCACTATGTTACTTTGAGTACTTCACAATGTTACATCGAGTACTTAACTATGTTACATTGAGTACTTCACTATGTTACTTTGAGTACTTCACTATGTTACATCGAGTACTTCACTATGTTACATCGAGTACTTCACTATGTTACATCGAGTACTTCACTATGTTACATCGAGTACTTCACTATGTTACATCGAGTACTTCACTATGTTACATCGAGTACTTCACTATGTTACATCGAGTACTTCACTATGTTACATCGAGTACTTCACTATGTTACATCGAGTACTTCATTAACTGATACATTTCTTGTAGTGTATTGGTTACACTGCCTGCCTCGCGTTCTGAAGGTTATTGGTTCGATTCCGGGCTACGTCGTTACGCTCTACATTGCAGTTTTCTTGGAGAATCCTTGGGGTCGTCGCTGGAGCTATGGAGTTCGTGCTCTTTGCGACGCTTTCGGCAGGCCGCCCTGAGGTAAGAGAACCAGCTATATGGGATAAAACCCGGTGCATTGAAGTTGTTCCTCTTGACTTTGGGACTATTGTTGTTTCTGTCCATCTTGTGGATTACCAGCGGGAACTTTGAATTGTGGTCACTTTTAAGAAGGATGCTGGTCTTCATATCTAGTTAGTTAGTTAGTTAGTCGACAGATCATCCTCGTTGCACATCGGACCATTCAGTCCATAAGTGCTCGGATCCCCTCCTCAGCAAATCCCGCAGCGTGTAGCGGCTAACGACGCCAGTTCTGTGTTGGTTTATCAATCTTCTTTGGCTTCCTGCGTAGTGTTCTTGTTTGGCCACCCCTCTTTTAATTTGCTGCTCTCGCAGTCTGGCCATTGTTGTAGATTCACAGTCATCACTTGGTTCTTGCAAAAGTCTCACTTCTCGTAGAGCATTCAGAATGTCAGCCTGGTCCATGGCGCGTCCGCCCTCAACAGTAGCCTCACTGCGAGCTTGTCAGCCCGCTCATTTCCTTGTACTCCCGCATGCCCTGGCACGAAGATGAGACTAATCTTTGCCAGCCGAGACCACTTCAGAGGCAGCAACCATTCTCTTCGGATCGACCCCTCCTCTATCCTCTTGATCATGTTCATTGAGTCGCTAAGGAAACAAGCCCTAGTGAATGTCTGTGTCTCGAGCCATGTTATTGCTTTACTTACTGCCATGACTTCCATGGTCAGGCTACTTGTGGTTTCAGTGAAAGCACCAGAGTCCTCCTTCACAATTCTCCCTCCGGCCCGAGCTGTAAAGGCCCATGAGCTTCTCACATGTCGGACGACCGACCCATCTGTGTAGATGACCGCGTCACTGTCTAGCGAATTCTCGAAAATATCTTCATAGCGTTTTGGCTAGAGGAGAATGAGGAACCACAGAGAAGGTAGAAGGAGGTGGTGGCAAGAAGGATGGGGGAGAAGAAGGGGGATGAGGAGGAAACGAAGAAGAAGGAGAACGAGGGGAAAAAAGAGCACACAAACAAAAGAGCTTATATTTTCAAGGGAGAAGAATGTTGCATGCAGGACCGTCTTCATCTGTTTTCCCGAGAACAAGGAAATGGGAAACTGGAGATATGGTAGTGTACGCAGAAAGTGAGACGTGGAAAATGGAGAAGACAATAACAATATTAATAATAATGATAGTAATGATACGATGATTTAAAAAAGGGAGGGCGGTGGGAAGCATTAGGAAATACAAGAAGACAAATAAATTGACATTGAAAGGGGGGTAGGGTAAGAGGAAGGGGGGGGGGGGGCACCAAATGATAATTAACGGTGCGCAATACAGGAACAGGGCAGACAAAAAATTAGAATCAGGTGGCGGGATGAAGAATAATTAGATGAATGAAAAGAGGGACTTGAGAATAATACATTACAATATAGGAAGAATTGTGAAGATGATAATGAAGAAGGGTAAAAGCCGGAATATAAAACAAAAATAATGCGAGAAGGTTTTAAAAACGAAGAGAAGGGTTGGAATATAGAACAACAAATGCCAACATCGGTTAAAGACAGGAAAGAAGGTATCTAAAACAAAAAACATTGAAATATTTACACGTTTGGAAAGATGAATTAATATGACCCGCAATAACAAATAGAGAAAAGTTTATCTATAACATGTTTTGTTATGTGTACCAAAACCTTCATGAAATCTACGTAGAGGCAGCTGTATGTACTGAGCAAAGCTAACTGTTGATGCACGTATTGGGCAAAGCTATCTGTTGATGTTCGAAATGGGCAAAGGTAACTGGGCAAAGCTAACTGTTGATGCATGTACTGAGCAAAGCTAACTGTTGCTGCACGTACTGAGCAAATCTAACTGTTGATGCACGTACTGGGAAAAGCTAACTTTTGATGCACGTACTGGGCAAAGCTAACTGTTGATGCACGTACTGGGCAAAGCTAACTGTTGATGCACGTACTGGGCAAAGCTAACTGTTGATGCACGTACTGGGCAAAGCTAACTGTTGATGCACGTACTGGGCAAAGCTATCTGTTGATGTACGTACTGGGCAAAGCTATCTGTTGATGTACGTACTGGGCAAAGCTATCTGTTGATGTACGTACTGGGCAAAGCTATCTGTTGATGTACGTACTGGGCAAAGCTATCTGTTGATGTACGTACTGGGCAAAGCTATCTGTTGTTGTACGTACTGGGCAAAGCTATCTGTTGATGTACGTACTGGGCAAAGCTATCTGTTAATGTACGTACTGGGCAAAGCTATCTGTTGATGTACGTACTGGGCAAAGCTATCTGTTAATGTACATACTGGGCAAAGCTATCTGTTGTTGTACGTACTGGGCAAAGGTAACTGGGTAAACCTAACTGTTGATGCATATAGTGAAGCAAAGCTAACTGTTGATGCATGTACTGTTCAAAGCTAACTATTGTTGCACGTACTGTTGCAGAACTAACTGTTGATGCACGGACAGGGCAAAGCTAACTGCAGCACATGTGGGCAAAGCTCTCTGTTGATGCATGGACTGTACACAGCTAACTGGTACGCGTACTGGACATAGCTAACTGGTAAACACCATATGTTAGTTAATTAAAACAATTGCACAAGGTCGCCTGTTTAGCCCTCCAAATCAGAGTATCGTGACACTATGGGGGAAGTACATGGATTGGGGTTCAGAGCTGCCGACAGATAGTTTTTAGTTAGGGTTTCACGTTCGTGGCATTAGGCAGAGTATATGTGGCAATGGCTGCGGTCACCGAATAGTATGGTCGTTGTCAAGATATAGGAAAGCAAGGGAAGACTACTATCTTCATTACAGATGTCTGTAAAATCAGTAGTCGTCATTTTAGGAATAGATGAATTGGACAAAAATGGCAGAGAGAGAGAGAGAGAGAGAGAGAGAGAGAGAGAGAGAGAGAGAGAGAGAGAGAGAGAGAGAGAGAGAGAGACAGAAAGACAGACATGTAAACAGAGAGAGAGAGGGGAGAGAGAGGGAGAGAGAGGGGAAGAGAGAGAGGGGACATAGGGAAGAGGAGACATAGGGAAGAGGGAGAGAGAGGGGTGAGAGAGGGAAGATGGAGGGGAAAGGGAGACAGAGGGGTAAGGGGAGGAGGAGAGGGGACGGGGAGAGGGGACAGGGAGAGGGGAAAAACAGAGAGACGGGGAGAGTGAGGGAGAGACAGAGAGGCAAGAAGGGGGAAGACAGAGAGAGAGGAAGAGAGAAAGAGGGGGAGGAAGAGAGAAGGGAGAAGGGAGAGAGCGGGGAGACAGAGAGAGAGGGAGAGAGACGGAGAGAGAGAAAGACCGAGAGAGAGGGGAGAGAGTGACAGAGAGATAGAAGAGAGGGGAGGAGAGTTAGGGGAGAAATCGAGAGATAGAGAGGGAGAGAGAGGGGAGAGGGAGGGAGATAGGGGAGAGACACAAAGAGATGGAGACGGAGTGGAGAGACAACCAGCTGGAGAGAGGGGGAGAGACAGAGAGAGGAAGAGAGGAGAGAGAGGAGAGAGGGCTGAGGAGAGAGAGGGAGGAGATAGAGAGAGGAGAAGAAGGGGAGATGGAAGGGGAGAGACAGAGAGATAGGGAGAGAGAGGCAGAGATGAGAGAGAGGGGGAGAGAAAATAGAGAGAGAGGGGAGAGACAGAGAGGAAGGGAGAGAGAGAGGAGTGTCAGAGAGGTGCGAGAGAGGGGGGACAGAGTGAGAGAGACAGATAGAGAGGGAGAGAGATAGGGGAGAGAGAAACCTGGAGAGAGAGGGAGAGAGGGGGAGTGTGGAATACGTGCATCAACAGTTAACTTTCACCTATTCGCCTTTGGGAAATCAATTGGGGAAACTTTTAAAGGCACTAAGACAGTTCATGTTAAACCTACCTGTATGTACACACTTACCACATACCAATATATTTCGAGGCTTGGGAGAAGAGTCCGTTTATTTACTTACTTACCACATACCAAAACTCCTCAATGCCTGGGGACAGAGGCTCTGTATTTACGCACTAACAGATGATTTCTTCTAGGTCGTAGACAGATATGACTAAACTACCTCATGACAATGGACAGTACTACCTGCTTTCTGTTAACGCCGAATATTGGAAGGTACTCCGAAATCCCACGCTCCTCATTGTGTCAACGGCGTTTGGCAGAGGAGCGCTATTGGGAAGGTACAAGCCTTATCTTGGTGCGAGGAAATGCAACCTAAAGACTAAATGTCATGGCAGGGCAGACAAGGCCTTAGTCGGCAACTAGTCTAGGATGGAAGCTCCAACAGGCAGACAGTTAGAGCAATGCATTGCTGATCCGGCAGTTTTTGCAGCTTGTCTTGTTCCAGATGTATTGGTGTTATCTTTTCTCTGGAGTAAACTAGGCAGGCCTAGAGAGAGACCATGTTGTATGGGCAACACATGGTTCTCTACAATAGTTGTAGTTATTATGCCTATTTTGAAGCACAATGTAACAAAATATCGCCTGACAAGACGGCAAAGTGACAGTAACACATGATAAAACAATACAACACGAAATCCACTTACCAAACTATCCGTCAGACCACCGTTTGCGCAGTGAGTTGATTTGTCCTCGCCTGCCCATGTTAGAAATTCGACACAATCAACAGCGTGCAAAAATTACGGTTTTCATATTTGTGAAATAAAACCGTGTGTTTCTTACAATTGTTCAAGAGTTTGCACACAATATCTGCTTCTTCTTGTAAACGACGTGTACTTTAACTGGTGTTTACGAATGTCTTTCATTGTGCGTCATCACACAGATGAATGTGATATCACAATATTGAGTTACTCGTAAAAAGATGACGCGTTTATTGAGTACATCCGCAATGCGCTGTCACAAACAAACGAAATGTGACAATACTTTTTCTTACAACAGCTTTTGCTAATATTGCTTTATTATTTGAATAATATAACAATAAGATGTTCATATAATTTTATTCTCTTGTTCCTTCTTAAACACAGTTTGAGAACGGAAGTTTGTCTTACAATGAAAATGCCACTCTATTTATTACCCCCTTTACAGTTTCTCATGTTTTCCTTTACCGTTACTCGTGTGTCTGTTGTTCTTGTTTCAGTATCTCTTTAGGAACGCAATGGTTATATGTTTCATTTCGTTCCCTCTGTTTTCTTACTGCTTCTTTCCAATACAAGTATGGGTAACGCGTGTAGAATATATTGCTGTGGCTGCACAAAACAGTTTTATCTTCCTGATATTTATATTAATTCATGAGCTGCATTATTTCATTATTCGCATCACATTTCGTTACTCAGTTTGCATGCAATGAAACTGAAAATATCTAGCGTGTGGCTATTGTAATAAACAGTTTTAATATGTACATTAAATGAAAATCCACAACACGAGGTGAGAAATAAATAACTATGCGGCAAATTCGACGCAATTAGAGGAAGCGTAATCGTGGAAGACAACAAACATGTAGATAATCGAGACCGCTATACTGTTACTGAATGAGTGAACGACGCGGCACTTGCTGATCATCAGAGAATGTCTTCGTGCTGAATCTGTCAGCTAATGTAAAAGCATGGGCTATTCTGTTTTTGTATTGTACTCCGTTACATCAGGTTCTCGCTGGCTCCGTTGCAACAACTTTAAATCATGTTCCGTATTCTGCTGTGGTAAATTATAATTGTGTCTAGAGCTGCAATGCGTAAAGTGTATTCTTGCCTGTAGTTTCGGTCGTTACAAATGTGTCTTTGTTCGTTGCTCGGTGTCATTTTGCGTTATATGTTATTTGAGAAATGTGAGGCTGGCTTTTTGTCATAATTCGAGAAATATATTTTCTGTTAATAAGATGTTTTAGTATGTGATTTTGTGTTGCATATACATAATTATGATTTTATCTCGTATTCCGTTACTTGTGTAAAATTATTCTTTCCACTTAATGCATAAAGCACTAGGCAATTGGTAATAACAGCGAAATTCTTAATAGCAAACGCAATTGTTCATACAATGCTGCAAGCTCTCCGTTATGAGATACAATGCCGTTGCTCAACACTTGTCTTCGTCAGGTGTCACCTCACGGACCTCTCAACAACATTGGCTCGCCTTGGTCATGAATGCTAGCGTGTCGTCATTCGCCAAACCCTTTAATTTCCAACAGCAGCGTTTCAGCTTCAACAAATAACACTTTCGCATGCTCATGGTGATGATGATTGAGAATAACAATTCAATTCCACAAAGTTATCCAAAGGTAATCCTTGTTCTGTTTTTTTTTTACACCAATAAAATTATAGTTTTTATTGAGTTTCCTTATGTAGCCAATGAGAATTGGCCAGCTGTGCAACCAATGAATGATTAGCTGCGTATTGCTTTCTCAAAGGCGGTTTTCTGTCAGATATTTAGTGAGAACCAATGAACGATGAGCTTCTGATATTTCTTGCCCAGGAAGTTTCTTTATCGGACTATTTCTTGCTGTCTACAGATGACCATTTCGTGTGTTCCTGAAATGAATTAAAATATACGTAATCAAGGACAAAGCTGAAACATTCTATTGAAAATTACGAGGTTGGAAAAACATGATCGCCCAAGCAAGTCGGCAAGGTACGTTATGATAATAATGAAGATAAATGAAAATTCAACCCTTCAGCACCAAGCAACTCACCACGCGTTTATTGATTGTTCATAATATTGTGTGTGTGTGTGTGTGTGTGTGTGTGTGTGTGTGTGTGTGTGTTGCATACTGGTTATTCTAGTAGCATCTGTCAGGTCTTAGTCAGATATGACTGAGCTACCGTATGACAGTAGACGGTACTACCTGCTTTCTGTCAGCGCCGAATGTTGGGCGGCGCTTACCAAACCCGACACCCCACATTGTGCCAACGGCTTCGGGCGGAAGAGCGCAATTGGGAGGGTACTAGCCTTATCCTGGTGCGAGGAAATGCAACCTAAAGACAAAATAAGTCATGGCAGGGCAGACCAGGCCCTAAGCCTTGGTTGGCAGCTGGTCTAGGATCGAAGCTCCGACAGGCGGACAGTTAGAGCATTGCTTTGCTGATCCGGCAGCTTCTGCAGCTTGTCTTGTTCCAGATGTATAGGTGTTAACTTTCCTCTGGAGTGAACTAGGCAGGCCGAGAGAGGGATCATGCTGCATGGGCAACACATGGTTTCTTTATTTTAGCCCAGGCTTTGTGCTATGGAGAGGCAATAACTCCATCCCTGGTCTTAACCGGTCTCGGAATGCACAATGGGAGCACGTCGCCGCTGAACGTGTTGCATGGAAGGGCAACTATCAGAAATGGAATAAAGACAAAGGAGAAAATGATTGCAGATAAAACACACACAGAGCGTGAGAGACGTAACATGGTGCAAAATGGTGGAAATGACCATGTTTTCACATGCATCTACTGTGGGCAAACATCTGCAGCAAGAATTGGCCTTACCAGCCACACTCGCCACCGCCATGGATCGTAGTTATTAAGCCTTTTTGAAGCACAATGTATCAATCTATCGTCTGTCAAGACGGAAAGGTGCCAATGGGTGTGTGTGTGTGGTGTGTGTGGTGTGTGTGTGTGTGTGTGTGTGTGTTGTGTGTGTGGTGTGTGTGTGTGTGTGTTTATGTTGCCTTTGCTGACTTTGAACACAAGCGTAGTCCATACACTTGCTACTACAACACTGGAGTTATTTTTGCGTGTGGATAGCTTTCCCTTTTTTCAGTGTCCCTCGGAGGAGAACAATCTCAGACTTCTGGGGTACTTGTGATTTACTCCCCCCAAGTCAAGGGCGAGAAGTCAGCATTTTAGTCCACTGAGCGGTGTGGGGGTTGAACCCGCTAACCTCGGCATCAGCACATTAGGTGTTTAATCACTTGCGCCTTTATCCATTCGGCCACGGTAACCTCCGATTTATATATTATAACCACGTATGCAATTTTTTTTTGTTTCTTGCGTTTTCTCGCTTTGAACTCTAGTGTAGTCCGCTTACGTGCTACTTAAACTATTACCAATAGTAAATTGTTAATTTCAGTGAGTGCACTGGCCTGACTTTGAGTGAGGGTTACCTTTCCCTGTAACCAGTGTCCTAAGCCATCAGACAAACCCTTCTCCGACTTTAGAGATTTACGTTCCATTGTCATGGGTGGGGAATCAACACTTACACTCATCTGACCAGCGAGTGGCACAACCCTTCAAGCATATGGCAGTAGAGATAGTGTAAGCACGTGGACCTTTCAGCCACGCTGACATACACCAGGGATGGATTCAGCGTCAAGCATACATAATGGCGTGTTTATAATACCGAAGGGCAGGGGGTACAACGGGAATTCGCCATTGCCAGATTCGCTATGGACTGTGGGACGCAGAGGTGTTTCCAAGGCACCAGGGCCGGTTTATATACTGGCCAAGACCTATTGACGCGTCCTCGTCGAGCGTCCTGGGCAACAGGTCCCTTCGGGGTCCTGGCTAAAGTCAGTAGGATCGCCGATTCCTCCGAAGTCAGAGAGTGTCTGCCTGTACGGTGAGGAACCACCAGTCTGCACACCAATAAGCCAGACATGGGACAACGGATACTCACGCAAACCTCAGGTCCTGTATGACATCACACTGATGTTGGACACCAGGATGCCTTCATCCGACATACAGGACTTCACGTTGGAGCTCAAGCCAACGAACACAAGCAAGCAAACAAGCTATGGAATGTATGGTTCTATAACTATTGGACTGTTAAGGTTGAAGCTGTATTTAGAAGATATGGTGAGTTGAGCTGAGTTGAGATGCGAACCGACATCTCTGCACTCAGGACATTCCCAAAAGGTGCTCCGTCCCCTCGTTCAACAGCCAGCGAAGAGTCACACTACTAATCGTTCCCACCGCTATCTCGTTGAAAGTTCTCCTGGTCTTCCTTCTCAGTTTTAAGATTCTTCCAGAACCCCTGCCGATCCCTCGCAATCTCATTCTTTCCACATACGGCTTCTCAATCTGTTCCCCCACCTCCTCCACCTGGTAACACAGGCGCACGACCACCTCTCTCTTGTCCATAGGTAATCTAGCGCCAAGTGGTGCATTCCCTGCAGACTCATAGATATAGAGACAGACTCCCTCATGGACGTATCCAGTCCACAACAAAGAAACAGATAAGTAAAAGGTTCCTGAACATTTATTCACTTGTATACTTATACACAGGACAAGCTAAACATTTATACTAAACATACCACTCTAAACAATTGCATACACCGCTACAGAAGAAGTTAGTTCGTTGCATATATTTACAGTAACATCACATTCAATCCCCATCATTTTTTTTTTTACTGTTTGAGATTTCTTAGCAAGCTTAATTTCATTAGTTTACCATTTGCTTTCTGAAACTACGGCAGTCACACCACTATATGAAAACCAGCGCAAGACAATCTCCTTCCAAATCGACAGCATCTGTGTTTTAAACGCGATGTGCGGAATTGCGACTTTCTTTCGTAAGCTCTTTTACAAAGCTCCGGCATTAAGAAAACGAAGTAAAAACTTCCACTGAGTTTTACTTGCAGAGGGAAATATTTGCACAGAGGAAGGAAGTTCAAAGGAAAAATAACAGACGTGCAAATTTGAAATCGCAAGAAACTAGACACAAACATATGCGAAGACCACATTAACCTGCAGGCTCTGTGAGAAACCATACATCACTTGGGATCCGCTCAAAGAAGAAACTATACAGACTTAATTCCGCCTATGTCTGCATTTTTGTTCGGGGGTGGGGAGGACGGAGAGGAGGAGAAGAAGAGGAAGAAGAAGAAGAAGAAGAAGAAGAAGAAGAAGAAGAAGAAGAAGAAGAAGAAGAAGAAGAAGAAGAAGAACAAGAAGAAGAAGAAGAAGAAGAATATGATGAAGATTATGATAACAAAGAACAAGAAGAATTATATAGAGAAAAGAGAAATGCTGAAACGCAAATACTCAGACAGACAGACAGACAGACAGACAGACAGACAGACAGACAGACAGACAGAACGAACGAACGAAGGAACGCACTTTATTTTAAAAGGGTAACAAATTGGAGGAATAGACAGACGGACAGACAGCCAGCCAGCCAGCCAGCCAGCCAGCCAGCCAGCCAGCCAGACAGACAGACAGTCAGACAGACAGACAGACAGACAGACAGACAGACAGACAGACGGATAGATAGATAGATAGATAGATAGATAGATAGATAGATAGATAGATAGATAGATAGATAGATACCACTAAAGTATTTCTCTCCAAGTATAGGAAGCCTACACAAAACAGATAACGAGCTGTGCACTGCTACAATAAAACCTTGTGGTAGCGGGAACATTTACACTGGTTGCCAAACTCCATGCCACACCGGTGGTTTTATTGCCCCATTGGGGAGAAATCCAAGATAGTGTAATTTTCTATGACACCGGTGGAACATTTTAGTACGCGAGTGTGGAGGTTTTGTTGTAGAGGTAACCCAGCAACTTGTTGAGTTAGTTCATGGATATTGTCATGGAAGTTATTGGTTCAGAACTTCCTGAGGTACTTGATTGTGTTGTTCTGGGTTTTAAAAAAAGCGTGTCGATGAGAGAGAAACGGGATGCTAGACAGACAGACAGACAGACAGACAGACAGACAGACAGACAGACAGACAGACAGACAGCCAGACAGACAGACAGACAGACAGACAGACAGACAACAACAGACAGACAGACAGACAGACAGACAGACAGACAGACAGACAGACAGACAGACAGACAGACAGACAGACAGACAGACAGACAGACAGACATAAAGGTAGGCAGATAGACAAAAAGCAGATAGACAAAAAGCAGATAGACATAAAGGCGGACAGAAAGGCAGACAGACACACAGGTTAGCAGATATACAGAAGGACAGACAGGAAGGCAGGCAGACATTTAGACAGATAGACAGACAGACATACAGGCATACATATAGGCAGGCAGACAGATAGGCAGGCAGACAGATAGGCAGGCAGACAGACAGGCAGACAAATATATATCCAGGCAGACAGACAGATATCGAGACACACATATAGGTAGGTAGGCAGGCAGGCAGACAAGCAGACACTCAGGCAGTCAGACATCCAGACAGACTAACATACAGAAAGATGGAGGGATGGATAGATGGATGGATGTGTGGGTGTGTGAATACTGGCGTGTGCCGGGTGTGGAACTGAAGCGTGAGTGCTACTTATAGACATGTGAACGTTTGTATCGATGCATTGTTAATGAAAGTTTCGTCTGCTTGTGTCTGCCTACTTAGTTGGCTGACTGTCTGCGTACCAGCCTACCCAACTACTTACCAGGCCGTTTGTCACCCACTCTGTTTGTTTATATATTGACATAACTGCCTAACTACTTAATAAATAAATGCACGCTTATAGGTGGGTCTTAATAGAAGTACCAGACAGGAGTAGAGACTAGTTGATACACTAGACAATATAACAATTGAAATCTATTGTGACCGACCAGGATTCGAACCTGTCATATCCAAATGACGACAGCGCATCTGTGCAGGAAAAGGTGCACTATAGCTTTAAATTGTTATGTTGTCTAGTGCGTCCTCTAGTCTCTATTTCTTTCTTCCTCTTCTATAATAACCAAACAATACATGTGTTACGAACTGTCTTAGTGGCCTCCACGTGTTCCCCAGTTGATATTTATGTGTGTTATGTCTAACTACGCATCTATCAGTCAATCTGTGTGCCTGCATGCCTGCGTGTCTGTCTCTCTGTCTTTCTGCCTGTCTATCTAACTCAACAACCTATATTTCCAGGCGTCTCTCATTTTAACATGATATTTATCCTACTCTCGACAAATAAGCCACAATCTGCTAATCTACCTACCTGTCTGCCTGTCTAGAAACATATCTATTAACAACGTTTTCTCTGGCCCAATATCACCACTCTATCTAGACACGCACACCCATGCACCAACTCACACACTCACATCTACCCCTTTCTGTCGACGTTTCCCATCTAGCCTCTAACCGGAAGTCCTCGTACGTACATTATTTTCATTATTTTCTTAAAGCCTGCTGTATCTCGGATTTGCTATCAAAGGTGTCATTCTCTCCACCCAACCCCATTTTTCTCCCTCGACCCGCAGCGAAACATCTATCTCCCCAGCACAAACCAGAATACGTCAAAACACGAGTGATAAGAGATTGACAGCAACAATGGCATCCTGTTATTCAGTACAGGCTGAGGGAAGAGCGTGGATCCCTGTATAGACGTTGGCGGGTCGTAGGGCATGAGTGAGACAGTGTACTTAAGAAAGCTTACAGACAGATGATGAATCAATTATGAATAAGGAATGACAATTTAAGAATTTCTGGAAAACTCGTTATTAAGTGGTATTTGCTCTGTAATCACTTCAAACAGCCGGAACATACAGACTTCTGTGCTTTAGAAATTACCTGGAAATAAAGAGGCTGTTAGTAAGTTAGTTAGTTATCGGTTATCATTAGTTATAATTCTCACACACAGTAAGAGATCCATAAGTGTTCAGATTCTCCCCTCAACATACGCTTCAGTGTCCGACGGCTAACAGTTGTAGTCCGGTGTTGGTTGACGAGACGATTCTTCTGATGTGTCTCTCGTGTCTGATTGTGCCAGTTTTAACTGAAAGGTATCTAATTCTGGACAATGAAGTGGATTCGCCGAAGTCAAAGTCTTCAGATCTAGACATCTCTCTAAGGGTGTTAATACCATCGGCACGATCCATGGTCCGGCCATCTGCAGGAGATGCAGTGCCAGAAATTTTATTAGCTCGATCATTTCCCTCACCTCAAAACGCTGATGTACCGGAAGGAAAATAAAGACAACAGACAACAGACCTACGCAGCGATTAGATCAAAGAGGCTGAGAGATAGGCACGGGAGGGCAATGGAATGCAAGAGAAGAAAAAGGAAGGCGAGTGTAGATGGAAGACAACCCTCGACATGTATAGGTTTAACAGAGTGAGGGAGTTGGGAGGGAAATGAGGAGTCATCAGACTCAAGAAGACAACACATGTGATTAACCAACACGGAACTCGTACTATATACACTGGGGAGATATTAAGGAAGAGACCGAAGCACCTATAAATCTGTCAGGAGTGTGATAATGATGATTTTTTTCACATTCGCACCTGCGGAGCGCTATCGAGAACAAGTCACCCAAACTCTTCAAGAAACCTGATACGGGGGAGAAAATGGCACGTTGCAAGACCAACATCAAAAGACACCCGACTTACAAGATGAGCAGCGTGGAAGCCGACAAGACCTTAACGATGATGAGAGAAGAGAGCCCGCTTGCGAGCTGCAGCAGAGAACCAGAACATACAGTAACATCAAATGAAGCTACCACCAGGAAGACCGACGACAACCCACCACGGACAAAAGACAAGACAGCTGAGAAGAAGATTGAGGAGAAAGTCACCAGAGCCGGAATCATAGACTCACAGACGATCAGATGGGTTGTCACACGTATCCAAGTGGAACTCATAGATGAATAAATCCTGAAGCAGCTACAACAGAAAAATCTCCATATCCGAAACATGAGGGCGGAGCGGATTCTGACGTACTCCAAGATACTTACTACTCTAGCAGTGGTAACAAAAGAGGGCCAGGAGATGCCGATCACAGTATCTATGAATAAGAAAATTCAACAGCCTGAAAGATTCATTCCGAGAATCACTTACTGTTCATGATGCAAGAGGGACTGACACACCAGAACAACATGCCGCAGTAAGGCAGAGATCTGTCGATACTGCGCCGAACACCATTCATTCAAGGAATGTTCGCTAGCCTAACAGGACAAGGACTTACCGAGCGCCCAAAGGCAACAGAAAGTGTGCCAACTGCCCTGGCAAGCATGGATCAAGATACCTGGGCTGTCCGTACCTCCAAAGACATAGAGATGTCTTAAAGTTCGCCATTACTACAAAGACACCATACAAGGAAGCACTGCGGAGGTGCGAAATAGCAACAGGCATCAGGCATCTCACAAGCCGAAAAATCACAGCTACTAAACCAGATTGACGAGCTGAAGAAGAAAGTCAAGACACTGCTGACGCCGACTCCGACCAACGACAACGAGCAACTGCTGGCGGACATGGAAGAAATCCAGCACAGCAGTCAACAAGAGATGAAGCGCATGGCGAAGATGGAGAAGGAAAACGAACAAGTCATAAGTCATCAAAACAGAGAGAGAGAGAGAGAGAGAGAGAGAGAGAGAGAGAGAGAGAGAGAGAGAGAGAGAGAGAGAGAGAGAGACAGAGAGAGAGAGAGAGAAAGAACTGCTGACAGCCAAAAGGGAACAATACCAAAAGAAACAAGCAGAAAGACCGCGGAGAAGCAGCAAGCTGGAGCCAAGCCAAAGACCAGTGATAGACTTCAAGACGAACCCAGCAACTCATTTACAATGTCGAATAAGTTCAAGGGGAAACCAGTCTTCAACCGGAAAAAAATGGACCGAAGAAGAATTGATTTGGTAGCTCAGATGAGATTGTTCTCGGGTCAACCACAAGGACTGCATCCTAGCGAAACAGACGAGCCGAAAGCCAACACTGAACAAAGAAACCGCCTGAGGAGACGGACACAAAGCATAACTTGCCGACCAATCCCCCAGCTGACGCCACAGACACAAACGCCTATATGACCAGTACGAGTTAGGACTCACTGGTAAGAGCGCACAGACAGAAACAGGAAAACAACACACACATCTACGGATCTCAACTCTATCCAACGCTGAAGAAGTAGGTTGAACGAGACCGAATTTGGAATTTTTGTTTACGATTCAAGTCAAGATGATGATGACCCCTACTAATCACAGACATAACCTTTGACGATCTCAAGAGATTTATGAGAAGTAGTTAAAGAACCAAGGAGGAATCACGACATCCAGGCCAAAAAGAAAGATTGACTGATTCAGTGCTAAATATAGAGTCTGGACCAAACATGATACACAATGAAATGAACAAGCACTATACTGTACATTTCTATTCACTGACCTTTAAAATCTCGGAAGAAACTACGAAACAAAAAAAAAGTAACACGATGACTCTATTATGGCGATATATCATCCATCTGTCCAAATGGGAGGTCACAGTTTGGCATATATTATCCTTCTGCAATGAATCAGTGAATGCGTATTACCCACTCCACCGAAGACAACCAGTATTAATCTTCACAATCCGGACATGGCACAACAGGTTGAAGTATCGCATATTTGATCAACCAAGGATAGGAAACACTGATGACGTGACTGTGGAAGTTGTAGAATGGCAATTAAACATTGGCAGAAGGACTGCAATATATCGGGAACACAGACAATCTATTTTAGTCTACACCCGCTCCATTTGAGGACAAAATATTTTGAAGATGTCAGCCGACTCAAGAAGAGGAAAAAGAAAAACAAGATGTTGGATGATGATGATGATGATGATGATGATGATGATGATGATGACGATGATAATGAAAAAGAAGAAGATGAATAGGAGAAGAAGAAGACAAAGTAGAAACATGGAAAACAGAAGATACTATTTTACTTAATTTCGTTACCCTAGAAAACAGTTATTTATTCAGTAATGTGTAAAGTAAGCAAAACATCCATCCATCCATCCATCCATCCATCCATCCATCCATCCATCTATCTATCCATCCATCCATCTATCCATCTTTCCATCCATCCATTCATCCACTCTCCATCCATCCGCCCATCTATCAATTAATCTACCCTCCATCCATCCTCTATCTATCCATCCACTCACCCACCCATCCATACATTCATCTACCCAATCTATCCACGCTACCACCCGAGCATCCATCCATCTCCTTATCCATCCATCAATCCACCCAAACATCCATCCATTAATCCATTCAATATCCATCAACCCGCCCATCCATCCATCTCCTTATCCATCCATCAATCCACCCAAACTTCCATCCATTAATCCATTCAATATCCATCAACCCATCCACCCATCCATTCACTCATATATCCATCCATCCAACCATCCATCTGCTATGCCTATCCTACTGTACCCTCTTTAGCTGTGAAAAATCCCTGCTCTTACTGTAGCCAATTCCATCTCTCATAAATATTCTCTTTCCCCCCTTTTCTATTTCTGGCTCACACGGTATACCGTCAATAATCAACTGACAATTGACATGAACTGACTCCTCTTCAAACGCCTCGCAATATCCTGCCGAATTTCTGTCGAGTCCATCCGCCACATCCCAAAATTAAACATAGGCCCACTACCTTACCAACAGTAGACTAAAAATCAAAGTGAGTAACTGAGGGGAGTCACCTAGACGTGCAGCGTCAGATTGTGATCTCAATCCCTACCATCGGCTCGACATGAGGCGGGCCGCGTCAGAGTTTAAGCCCGAGATTTCGGCAAGCAGTAAATTGACTCAATTAAAAGATAGTGCCCACCTAGTGACGTCAAAGTGAATCTATGGTAGGCCAGCTGTTCACGTTAGGCTGGAACGCCAGACTCCCACGCAAGTATGCTGGGATACACCCAGTTTATCTTCACTCGTGTTTTCGGAGAGCGCGCTGGTGTTGAAGATAAGGGGAACCTAGGGTCGTGAGGTAAGTATTTGGGAATTTATTGAAAGAACAACATATTTCCATCCGTTTCAACAGACAAATGGATAAACAATGAGACAGACATGCAGACTGACATGATGGGGATAAATGAATAGATTAATAGTCAGACAGAAACATTGACATATATATGGACAGACAAAAAGAAGAGACATACAGAAAGAGAGACAGAGAAACAAACCGACCAGCCTACCGATCGAATACCGACAGACCGACCTACTGCCTACCGACCCACTGATCGATCGATAGACAGAGAGACAGACAGACTAGGAATGTAGACAGACAGACAGTCAGACAGACAGACAGACAGACAGACAGACAGACGGACGGACGGACGGGCGGGCGGGCGGATAGATAGATAGATAGATAGATAGGTAGGTAGGTAGGTAGGTAGGTAGATAGATAGATAGATAGATAGATAGATAGATAGATAGATAGATAGATAGATAGATAGATAGATAGGCAGACAGGTGAGAGTACGGCAAGAAAACTATTTAATCGAAGAGAAAGACCAGAAGAAGGTAAAACAATTGAAAAAGATGGGGAGAAAACGGAAACAATCGATCATGGTAGAGAAAGATGTGTGTGTGTGTGTGTGTGTGTGTGTGTGTGTGAGAGAGAGAGAGAGAGAGAGAGAGAGAGAGAGAGAGAGAGAGAGAGAGAGAGAGAGAGAGAGAGCAGTTTATTTTGGAGTTAAGATCGAACCACACACACACACACACAAAAGCCTCAGCCAATCAACAAAAATACACTATGAAATGTACTGTAGTAAGCAGGCAACAAAATTGATTCGCACAACCTCCTGCGTTCAGAGACCGCAGAATTGGTCAATGGCTTTTTGTCCTAACACAGGGATTTCCTTCTAACGCCAGCTATAATAATGGAAACTGAAACTATATTTATCGTTAACCCCGTTTTGTACTTAGCAATACACATGCCTTAGGTAGGAGGTGGCTTGTTCCTGCAGTTTTAGTCTATTGCATACCCTTTACAGGACTTAGCAGCCAACTCCAGCATTTTTTTTTTTGGGGGGGGGGGGGCGTTTGCGATTCCTGGACAAGGTTAAATATTTTTCTGTCCCATCCCATCCCATGGTAATTTATGCCTGTCCCATCCCATCCCATCCCATCCCATGGGATTCCCATTATAATATTAATATTAAATACAGTTCAAATAAAACTATGACATTTATGAAAGTTTAGGTTTAGTGTCTACTAAATAGGACTATATGTACAAAAAGACATGTAAAACGACATACTGTATGAATTGTAATATTCAAGAATATTTTATTTTTTAAAAAAAGTTTAAACTAAATATGACAATTCAGTGTCATTGTGACTGACACTATCATTCTGTTTCTGAGTCACTCTGCTCATTCAGCACATTATCAATTTCCTGCTTATCGACTGTTTCCAATAGTTCAATTAATCCAGGCAATCCCTAAACCATTTCCACAATTCTCATCCTACATGCACATCTGATATACACAGAGTTTATAACGAGAGCTGGTAACATCCGTTTCCGTAACTTACTCAACAACAATCCAGCTGCACTACATAAGCGCTCTACTGCTGCTGATGACACTTTGTTTTTTGTTTTTGTTTTTCCGCATATCCTATGTATAGGACATCGTTGTCAGCACCAGCATTTTACCGCTGTTGTTCATATCTTGGCAAGATTACGCCCAGTAGTTTGCCATAGCCTTCTGAGCGATTGTCTCGCATACTCCGGTAAGTAACCAACTGGTATGGCCAAAACAATTTTCGCAGTTGCTTTTAGCAGTGGAAACCTATGTTTATTTTCCAGTAATTTAATTGTTGTGAAGTTGGTTGGCGTAATTTTTGAAACTTGGTGACTTAATCGCAAGGCATTTGTTTGTGGGGTCATCAAACTTAAGAGCTTTGTTTGGTGGAGGATCAAAAAATAAGTCAAAATCACTTTTAGTTCTACAATTCCTGGCACTTTACATACAGCAGACGATTCAGAAAAAAGATTTAAATCCTTGCTGAATGAAATAACAGTTGGAACAACAAACTTAGAAAAAGCGATCCAATCATTGATCCATTTAATTGTGTCCACATTCCCTTTCTTCTTAGTAGCAATTGATTTAACCATGTCTTCTATTTCTGCTGGTGACGCACCAAAATGTAATCTTATATAATAAAAGGCTATGTGTATTTATTTATTTATCTGGTGTCCCACCACAAGATAAAGAATAGATACAAATGTATAAAGAAAAAACAAGGATAAAAGGCTTTAAAAAGGTAAAAAATAAACAAAAGTAAGGGTAGCTCTGACGTGGATCAAGTTGCTATGACATGGCCACTATCCCATGCTGTCCCATGGGAAATACAATTGTGTGCTGTCCCATCCCATCCCATCCTATGGGACCTTTCCCATGGGAATCCCATGAGAATACCATACCCATGGCCAAGCCTGGAAATACCAACGCAAGGCGGTATGCTTTTAAATCGTTGGCAGCTGTGTTTTGAACGTGGATTGCGGGATTACGAATTGCATTCGTCACCCCTTCGCCACAGAGCCGGTAATGTTCCTTAGATCATGTTTTTCTTAACTCTTTCTGTGCCATGAATTTGTTTCATCTACCCATCAATCAATCAAGTGCCGTCTCCACAATGAAGCATAGCAGCAGTGGATGTCCAGCACAGTCCGTATCTCGCCTCTGAATATTCTGTCAGACTGCTGTTCTTCCACCTCTTGAAGCTATCTTCCCACTTGTATCGCTGTCAACCTCTTGCTATCTGGCCTTCAACCTTACCCTCTAGTGTGGTTTTTAAAGAGTGTTATGTCTTTTAACTTTGCCGAAATGTTTCAAACATTAACCCATGCTAGTCCCGCTGTTTAAAACAGAATTGTTGCATTTCCTTTGCCAGGTATTGGGATGAACCCCAGCTTAATTTTCTAGGCAATTTTACATCCTGTAGCTTGCCATTGCTTTCTGAACGAGAAGTCAACTTTATTGAATCGAGTTGACTAGTGTGTGGTCAGACGTACTACTCCACCCCCAGCGCACAGGAAGTTTTAGTGCGAGCGCGAACTTCAGCTTATTCTGTTAATTGTTTTATTATCTCAGCACACTTGGGTGGGAAGTTGATGCGCGATAAGGCAGCTGTTTTCAGGGCCCTTTGGGATCTCATGAAGAACAGAAAACCATCACAACCTCGAGAAAATGGTGCAGCAGGGAGTAACTGGCCGATACTTAACAGTCCGAGGAAAGCTAAACAGACACATCATTAAACTTTAGCAAATACGACAAGTATTCGGACTCTTCGCTGGCTGTTGAATTTGGGACGGAGCACGTAACGGAATGTCCTGGGGGATCTGATAACAGTTCTTGAGTCAGCTCAGTTCAGTAAAACAAAAGAAAGATACCATTATTCTGCTCAAAAGCAGCTTTTCCTTTAAGAATTCAATATTAAAGCTTATCTGTGTTGCCCAAACTTAATACCAATGACTTCAGTTGACCATCTGGACATAATCGGATTTGTTTCGTTAACAAGTATCAAGACACCTATTTTAACAAAAGGTCACCTCTGCGTGGTTACACGTGGACGATATATTCAAACATGGCTGACTGATATGCATTCAGACAGGCATGAAATTGCAATGCAAATTAAGTATGCACTAATCGATAAACCGGCCGAGGTCGTCCCAGGGGAACCTTGTCGACAATTGGGGCATTAACTGAAGTAGTAGGGCAACAGGGTGGCTGTGATAGGGCAGCGGTTAGTTCAGTGGCTGATAGGGTGTCTGGGATCAATTCCCAGCAGACGGCCGATTGTTCAATGTTGGCATAGCGCTCTGAGGCCATGCCCAATGTCTATAGGAAGGTGCGACACAGAGTGCAGGGCTGCGTGGGCTGGCAAAATACAGAACGGCTTGGTGTGAGTTAGTTCAGGGGCTGTCTCAATGGAAGAGGATACAGGGTGAAAGATGATGAAGATGGGAGAGTGATATTAAAGAAGTCTGTAAACCCTTGCCTTTCTCTTCTGCCCCCTACTCTCCCTCGCCTCTCTCTGTCCCTTCGTTGTTCCATAGTGACACTACTTTCATTATTATCAATATTGTTATTGTCTTATCTACTTTTCACTCCTCACCTTCCTCGTTTACTTCCATCTCCGCTTCGGATTCCTACACTATTGTTCTCAGAAAACAGATACAGGACGGTCATGCGTGCTAAATTCTTAACCCGTTAAACTAAAGTTCGTTTGATTGTGTATTTGCTTTTACATTTTCCATCTGTCTTCTTCTTCTTCTACCTCTACTTCTTTTTCTTGTTGTTGTTGTTGTTTGTGTTGTTGTTGTTGTTTATGATATTGTTGTTTTTTGTGTTGTTGTTGTTGTTGTGGTGATGATGGTGGTGGTGGTGGTGGTGGTGGTGGTGGTGGTCGTGATGTTGTTGTTGTTGTTGTGATGTTGTTGTTGTTGTTGTTGATTGTGTTTATGTTGTGTCTCTTCTTCTTCTTCTTCTTCTTCTTCTTCTTCTTCTTCTTCTTCTTCTTCTTCTTCTTCTTCTTCTTCTTCTTCTTCTTCTTCTTCTTCTTCAGTTCTCGAGTGCAGTGTATTTGGAAACCCATAAGGTCGTGTCTGGAACTACAGAGTTCGTGCACTGCGCTTCGCTTTCCGCAGGCAATTATTTACTTCTCTGTGAAACGAATGAACGAACGAATGCAAACGTTATTATCAATGGGTTAAGAATTGGGCACGCAGGCCTGTCTGACGTTCTGCCCTCCTTAACTCTCTGCTCTCATACATTATTTCATTCATACATATTGTATGAAGCCAATCATAGACACCAACGACAATAAAGAGACTTAGCTGTATGAGATAAACCAAATGCAATGAAGTCAATTCTATTACCTTTTATCAGTACCAAGAATATAAAAGAATAAATGTTACATGAAATACCATTTCTTCGTCCTGTTTTCTAGGATTCAGGCTTCTTACCTCCCAGTAGATTAGAGTCTTATTATGCTATGCGCATCATATATCCTTTCCTATTGGTTGCAGTTTCATAAATTTTTCGTTATCTCTCTTTTTAAACTGAACATAGTCCACCTGGGACTAAGTTGTGTGTGTTATTCAGATGTCCCCATTACAGTGTCTCTTGCATTAAAACGAACCCACTCCGACTACTGAGGTACTTGTAATTTATGTTTATAAGTCAAGGACTAGAAATCATCGTTGAAGTCCAACTGACCGATGTATAGACAGAACCCTCTACCTTTCTCTTGACTTTTCGGCTCACGTGCCTTCTTCTGTCATATCTGTTCCACATAACCACACCCTGTCTCTTTCTTCATCGTGTGTCGTGCGTACGTGTTTGTGTGCTTCTTTTGTCTCATAGTTTTTCTTGTGCCATGTGAATTCCAAAATGACTTTCAAGTCATGCTATTAACTAGGTTTCTCAAGGTGTATACTTACAATCACAAGTGTCTTTTCCTGGTGATTCACTGGGACGTGCCTAGCTCTACCCATGAGCTCCACTTTGGTGGTTCTTCCACGTATTTAGTTCTTCTGTGGAATAATGAGAAGACACGTATAAAATTAATCTCGTGATAGATACTGTCTAATGGTGTTTAATCACATACATTCACTCACTGGCACTTGCCGTCTTGACAGAGAAAGGCATAATAAGTACAGTCCATGCCGGTAAGACCAGGGATGGAGTTATATTTCTCCAAAGCACATACAACTTCATCCATCAAAATTTCGAGCCAAAATAGGCCTTACCAGCCATCTTCGAACTCACGGCTCCAAACTTTCAACCCCACTGGATGAAATGAATGGTTATCATCATTCTTGATGGACAAACACCATACCGTAAGGACCAGAGGTCAACGGTAATCCACTCACACGTACAGAACTAGACCTGGCTATGGCTAAGCTACAATAGACGGAATTAGCTATAGTAATACGGACCACATGTTTTACGTTTTGATGTAATATCTAAAGAGATTATAAACACAGGGTTTCTGTTACAGATAAATGAGGATCGTCATAATCCAACTCAGGACATAACATAGGTTCTCCGATCTTCGCATTAACATCCCAGTCAGATTACCGGTCAAGTTCTGTATGTCAATGGTGAATGAACAGATGATATATCTCACCTACATAAAGATGGATGTTCGTCCATCACGAATTATGAGGACCATTCATTCATTGCATCTTTTGATTTGATGAAGAACGAATGACTTGCGCTTCAGTTTGGATTATAGTGAAGAAGTGGTCGCGCAACTCCGTCGACTTCACTCTCTCGTCTGCGTCCATCTGGTTCAAGTGGCGAGCATGGCAAGACGACTGGAGACGGACACAGATTCAGTGGACGTTAGGCTGCCACAGGCCAGTTATCCCTGTATATAGTGACTCTCACAAACAACTGGTCGCCTAGAGTCTCTACATAAAGATATGAACTAAATGGCTACAAAGTTAGCTACAACAGTAAAGCTAAAATAAATAAATAAACATGTGCTACTGCGTCATTGAGTGATTAAAGGTAGAATTAGGTCTCCATAATATTCCTTCTATATATAACTGACATATTGCAGGTCAGCATAGCCGATTGGATAACAGCTCTGATATCGAGGTGGCGAGTTCAACCCCTACATTGATCAGTTGGACAAACATGTTAAATTCTCGTCCTTGATAACGGAACATAAATTACAAGTTCATCTGAAGTCGGAGTGTGGTCGCCTGATGGCGAGGAACACTAGTAATAGGGACATCTAATCTACACTCAAACATTAGTCCGTTCAACTATATGTAGTAGTAGCCCTCTATTGACAACTATACGTAGTAGTAGCCCTCTATTGACAACTATACGTAGTAGTAGCCCTCTATTGACAACTATACGTAGTAGTAGCCCTCTATTGACAACTATATGTAGTAGTAGCCCTCTATTGACAACTATATGTAGTAGTAGCCCTCTATTGACAACTATATGTAGTAGTAGCCCTCTATTGACAACTATATGTAGTAGTAGCCCTCTATTGACAACTATATGTAGTAGTAGCCCTCTATTGACAACTATACGTAGTAGTAGCCCTCTATTGACAACTATATGTAGTAGTAGCCCTCTATTGACAAACTATATGTAGTAGTAGCCCTCTATTGACAACTATACGTAGTAGTAGCCCTCTATTGACAACTATATGTAGTAGTAGCCCTCTATTGACTACTATATGTAGTAGTAGCCCTCTATTGACAACTATACGTAGTAGTAGCCCTCTATTGACTACTATATGTAGTAGTAGCCCTCTATTGACAACTATATGTAGTAGTAGCCCTCTATTGACAACTATATGTAGTAGTAGCCCTCTATTGACAACTATATGTAGTAGTAGCCCTCTATTGACAACTATACGTAGTAGTAGCCCTCTATTGACAACTATATGTAGTAGTAGCCCTCTATTGACAACTATATGTAGTAGTAGCCCTCTATTGACAACTATATGTAGTAGTAGCCCTCTATTGACTACTATATGTAGTAGTAGCCCTCTATTGACAACTATATGTAGTAGTAGCCCTCTATTGACAACTATACGTAGTAGTAGCCCTCTATTGACAACTATATGTAGTAGTAGCCCTCTATTGACAACTATATGTAGTAGTAGCCCTCTATTGACAACTATACGTAGTAGTAGCCCTCTATTGACAACTATATGTAGTAGTAGCCCTCTATTGACTACTATATGTAGTAGTAGCCCTCTATTGACAACTATATGTAGTAGTAGCCCTCTATTGACTACTATATGTAGTAGTAGCCCTCTATTGACAACTATATGTAGTAGTAGCCCTCTATTGACAACTATATGTAGTAGTAGCCCTCTATTGACAACTATATGTAGTAGTAGCCCTCTATTGACAACTATATGTAGTAGTAGCCCTCTATTGACAACTATATGTAGTAGTAGCCCTCTATTGACAACTATATGTAGTAGTAGCCCTCTATTGACAACTATATGTAGTAGTAGCCCTCTATTGAGTACGCTTGAGTTTAAAGCCAGGTATACCTAAAAACAAAGCCCCTGACAGTATTAAATAACGTCCCCATAATGTCACGGTAGCATAGTCCACAGATGGTCCACTTATATGATGTCCGGATTAAGAGACAACAATTGCCACGAAAATATAACAACAGAAACGTAGATTTAGCCAATTGGGCAGTTAAGTGGCACTTCAAAATCAACACTGAAAACTAAGTTACTCATCATCATTCGCAATGCCGGTAAGTGAGCTGTAAACGCTCCAAAGGCGGCTAGAGGAAACGATTTAGAGACACTCTGAAAATCTCAATGAAAGCTTTTGGAATTCATCATGACACCTGAGAGACTAGCTACCAAAGACCGAAATTCGTGGCGTACATCATTACGCAAGGGTGCAGTCACCTGTGAAGGAACCAGAGCTGTGAAGATAAGGCTGGACAGAAAAACCACTGCAGGAGATCCTCCCCCAGGAACGTCAAGCATTCTTTGCATTCTCGAACATTTCTAGCCAAAAAAGGTCTTATCAGCCATCTTAGAACTCATGGCTGCATATTATCAACCCCCACTGGATTAAACGAATGGTCATTATCATTCTTGATGGCAAACAAACAACCTTTACAATAAATATCAACAAAATTGAAACACATCTAGAAGACAATTAGCCAAATTGAAGACACATAGTGGCAATACTTGGGCAAGAAATTAAAACAATATATTTAGAACTGCGTACCAGCAATGCATGAGATCACATCTAGAATATCTGTCTACAGCAATTTGTGCAGCTGTCTGCACAACACAACACTGTACCTGCACAAAACACAATTTCAACTGCACAACACAACACTAGACAACACAACACTAGACAACACAACACTAGACAACACAACTTAACCAAGGTGCAAAGTTAAGTACTGGGAATTACAGCAGGGGGAAATGAAGTCCACACCAACTTCAGAAGTGGAAACACACGGGAACGGCGCAAAGACTGCACTAGCGAAGACATAATAATAACACATAATTTATGGCAGTTTCTACTATATGTCTGTAATATGATAGCGCAATGACATTTTATACACCGATAGCCAGGAGGAATAGGTGGCCAGTACTTCCCTCACTTTCTCAAGCGAAGAGCCCATTTATCGAACCCGCGCCCGACCGTGATAATGACATTATCAGCGCAGTTCGCTATCCATTTCGCAAGCGTACCCTATTCCACTTCCTATCCAGCAAACACAAACTAAAGTGATAGTTCACGAGTGAAGATATCTCTGCACTGTTAGTCGTTAGTTGTTCGTCGTTAGTGGTTAGTCTTTAGTCTTTAGTTGTTAGTCGCGATTCCAACTTCACGGCAGAAAGTCACCCCCACATTGCTCCGTTCCTGTGCCAGTGAATGTCATACAAAATGCTAGTCACATTCACATGTTATAAGTAGAACAGACAGCAGTACCGACACACCGACAGCATGCACCAATTATCATTCAATGAAACAAATGTTTCAAAGATTCACAGTGTTTAGAAACACATGGCACCTAGTGGTTTCTTTCTGTTTCAAAGCGAGAAGAGCCAGCTTCCTGTGCGAGGTTTTCCCAACGATGAGGATTTGTCCTACCATAGCGACCCGGCGGAAGGCAAAGGCAAACCACCGCTGTATTCTCCCAAGACAATCATGTCTCTAAATACTAAGTCTCAAGCACAACTTGTCACAAACATCAGAAAGAAGCAGTCCATTTTCTTTTCTTTTTTAGTGGGGGGGGGGGGGGGTGGGGGGGGGGGTGGGGGGAAGGGAAGCACATTTTGAGAAGACAAACACTGGAGCTTGTGACAGCTGGAAAGATGTGTGGAAATATACATAGAGGAAAACAGAGTGAAAAATTCTTGACAGTCTTATGTCATGGCCCGGAAGGGAGTCAACACACAAACTGATCATTGCCGTCGGAGATCGCAATTTTTGAATCGACATGATCGCCAATGCCAGCCGGCAAAACACTGAATTATAATAATGAGGATTTGGTAGGTAGAGATGTGGTTCCGTGCTCAGGTGGACGAGTTCTACAATCAGAACATCATAATAGTGAAGTGCATCTCTTGAGGTATGAAGAAGGACTAAAGTTCACACCAATTTTCAGGTACGCGTCTTGACTCCGTGATACCCTGCACAACTTTTCAACAGCACTTCGTTATCTGATTAAAAGCTAACGAAAAGTAAAGAAATAAATTATAATGAGGTGAGGGAACCAGCTCTTTTCGATCCTGTTTATTTACTTTCAAGGTAAATCTCAAGTACCTGCTTTGACGTTGTTTGATCGTCTGCCAAAAGCTGGCTGGAAAAACAACAACCAATCAACTTAGTAATTCAACTCCGCGAGTTGTGTTACGCCCTGTGTCACATAGTCCCCACCGGAAAGTGAAGACTTGTAACAGTGTAAACTACTGTAAGAGAACGTGAGAGTCGACTAAACTGGGTTGGCGTGAGACTGACTACTTTTTACCATAGAGCAATTCAGAAAACATACAACAAAACATGCCACTGACCAACGCCTAAGAGACTACAAGTTAGGACCGCACGATTCATCCTCTGTATTGTGGTGATTAAATAATTCACCGCGAATAAGGACGACAGGTGGTTTCTGTCATCAGAAGAAGTCCCCCTTCGACGAATGTTTCCGCCTCTTTATCTCACCGACATCCTCTAGAAGCGATCATGACTGTGGTTGTTTGTAATGGTTTTTGTTGTCTTGTGATCACTCTTTTTAACTCAAGCGCAATCTAAACGCTGTCTACTACTTCTAGTGCACTTTACTGATTTTTGTGTTTGGATGAGCTTTCCTTGTAACTAGTGTTCCTGGCCATCAGGCGAACCCACTCCAACTTCAGAGGTACTTGTAATTTATCTCCTAATTTCAGGACGAGGAAGTCAACATTTAAGTCAAACTGAGCGGTGTAGGGGTTGATCCCGTGACCTCAGCATCAGCACACAGGAAGTTTAAAATATCTACAGTGACAGAACGAATAAAAGAACAACGGAACGAACGAATCAACTTAAATTTCAAGTGATTTGGAATTGGGCACGCAGGCCCTTATATTATTGCGCACTTCTGATCTCTGTCCTTTCAAGCACTATTTCATTCATGCCAAATCATTATCAGGTTAATGTTATACAGTCAACAGAAATAGACGCATTGTAAACACATGGAAATATGCACAAATTATAAATGCATGGATAACTAATAGAAATTATCATTATGATAATCGTGGTACAGCGAAATGAAATATACGGTAGAGAACGATGTGAGAATGATTAATGTGATTGGGATGTTAAAGGAGCATAAGTATTATTGAGATATTGTTCTCAGGGGCAGAGGGAGAGAGATATAGAGAGAGAAAGAGAGAGAGAAAGAGAGAGAGAGAGAGAGAGAGGGAGATAAAGAGAGAGAGAGAGACTCAGAGAAAGAGAGAGAGAGAGATAAAGAGAGAGAGAGAGAGAGAGAGAGAGAGAGAGAGAGAGAGAGGGAGGGAGGGAGGGAGGGAGATAATGTGATATAGACCACATCACCCCCTGAGTGCCGATTACTCTCTAAGAACATGAGTTCCGTACCATAAGCCTGATGCGGTTTAAAATATATTCAGAGAGCCCTTTGCTTCTTACGCATTTACAATCAGTTTTGGACTAGAGGGATATATGCAAATATGAGGGTTGGACACGCCTACAACAGGAAGGTAGATACAGAGACACAACTTCACACGCATACACACCCAGGGACATACAGAGACACAACTTCACACGCATACACACCCAGGGAAATACAGAGACACAACTTCACACGCATACACACCCAGGGACATACAGAGACACAACTTCACACGCATACACACCCAGGGAAATACAGAGACACAACTTCACACGCATACACACACAGGGACATACAGAGACACAACTTCACACGCGTACACACCCAGGGAAATACAGAGACACAACTTCACACGCATACACACCCACGGACATACAGAGACACAACTTCACACGCGTACACACCCAGGGACATACAGAGACACAACTTCACACGCGTACACACCCAGGGACATACAGAGACACAACTTCACACGCGTACACACACAGGGACATACAGAGACACAACTTCACACGCATACACACCCAGGGAAATACATAGACACAACTTCACACGCATACACACCCACGGACATACAGAGACACAACTTCACACGCATACACACACACAGGGACATACAGAGACACAACTTCACACGCATACACACCAAGAGACATACAGAGACACCACTTCACACGCATACACACACACAGGGACATACAGAGACACAACTTCACACACACACACACACAGGGACATACAGAGACACAACTTCACACGCATACACACCCAGGGACATACAGAGACACAACTTCACACGCATACACACAAAGGGACATACAGAGACACAACTTAACACGCATACACACACAGGGACATACAGAGACACAACTTCACACGCGTACACACACAGGGAAATACATAGACACAACTTCACACGCGTACACACCAAGAGACATACAGAGACACAACTTCACACGCATACACACACAGGGACATACAGAGACACAACTTCACACGCATACACACACACAGGGACATACAGAGACACAACTTCACACGCATACACACCCAGGGACATACAGTCAACTTATTTCTCACACAATATAAAGGGATGTCTGTGGAATCAAAATTAGACTGTCCAGCGCGAGAATCGGTAGCGGTTCTCTCAAATGGGAGATAAATTAAGGGTTATGTGAGTCGGTCGGTCAGAAAGCAAAGTTAAACTATTGATCGTAATCTTGCCAAGAAATCAACAATCAAGTGAAATATGCTGATGCTGACAGCGACGTTCTGTAAAGGATATGCGAAAAACAAAAAAAGAAAAACAAAATAATGGAACGCAAAATAATGTATTAATTTAGTGAATGTAACGTAGAAGCCACAAAGACCATTTTGCACTATTTTCTTGCCCGGCATAATTTGCTGCATTTTATCAGGTGCACACTGCAGTTATATATCGTATGAAGTGAATAAACTTTAACTGAAACAATTAATACACATAATCCCAGCTTTTGTCGGATGCCGAATATCTGTTATCCCCATGCTTGTGGATCAAACCAGGTTGGATGTGCTGCGCGGAATCCTGACCTGGTTTCATCCTAATATGTGTCTCAGCCTATCTCTTTTATATTTATATGTTCATGTAGTGTTTTAATATTGTTGTATAAGTTTGTTTGTGTTTTGTGTGCTGACGAAGACTTTAGCCACAACTTACATTATGTTATTTGTCATCGTGTTCAAGTCAAGGGTACTGTCTACTTCTCGTTTTGTGTGTGTGTGGTGATTGACTCTCTGCAGATGTGATGTTCCCGTACCGGTCTTGCACACCCCTCTAGATTATGATTTTGGAGAGTGCAAAGAGATCCATACAAAACCCTTCTGGTGGATATGGGGCATCGGTACCTTGACGAACTAAAGTGTACACACTAAGCTCAATCTAATAGATGCGAGTTATCTTTGCACTCCAACGATCTGTACCTGAGTATATCGGACTTCACGAGTTGAAATAAAATCTTCCAAATGACTCACCAGCTAATCAACAAACAAACAGAAAATCCACAAAAACAACAACAACAACAACAACATCAACAACAACAACATCAAAATACACCAAACAATCACAAAACATCCAGAAAACGAAGTCATGAACCAGTCATCGACCCTTACTACCAATTAATCAAGCAGCCAACCAACTTAGCAACTTACCAACAAGAAAAGCTACCAACCAACTAACCAGTCAATTAAATAACCAACAAAGCAACCACCAACAAACCAAACGAAAAAAGTTACTAACCAACTAAACACACAAGCAGCCAGCTTAGCAACTTACCAACCACCTAAGCTACAAACCAACTAACAAATCAACTAGCTAACCAACAAGCAATCACCAAGCAACTAACAAACCAAAAGAACAAGCTACTAACCAACTTAACATACATGCAGCCAACTTAGCAACTTACCATCTAGCCATGTTACCAATCAACTAACCAATAAACTAACTAACCAAACCAACCAACCATACGAACAAACGACAAACCAACTAAACACACACGCAGCCAACTTAGCAACCTACCAACCAACCAAGCTATCAACCAGCTAACCAATAAACTAGCTAACAAACTTAGCAACCATCACCTAACTAGCCAACCAAACGAACAAGCAACTAACCAACAAATCACACTAGCTGCCAACCTGTTACATGGCGATTCACCAAAATGCATTTGCTTGGTTCGGTCAGCAGCTAGCCAGTCCCACAATAATAGTAATAAGACGATATACTGGTAACTGTTTGCATCATTTAGTGACGCGAAATTGGAAAGCCCAAAGGGACTTGCGTGTAAAAGGTTAATGGTGGCACGTTTTAAAATTACCTGGAAATTGTCCGATCAGCTGAATATATTTTATCAGAAAAGGACGAGTTTATGGGCAAATCACACCCGTTGAGTCGACACTTAATCTGAAGCACATATACCCGTAACAATGGTTTACGGATATATTATTGGAGGAATTTTAGGGATTTCTGGGTTAACACCACCATTGCTTGTTATAACTATCTTGGAAGGTTTTGAACCATTCATTACTTGTCTTTATTTCATGCTATGTTGTCTTACTCGTGACTTCGTTGTAACAAGTGCATTTGCTATGAAGATGTCTATGTATTATATCTTGTTTACTGCCAGTTCTATCTTCTGTCTAGTGTATTATTCGTTACTTTTTTTTTTATCTCCTTTGTTTATTATACATGCTTAATGAGATAATATTTTGCCAATTATATGAGAAGTGAATATATTATAATTATGTGCAACCATCTACACTGAAAACTGGTATCACCAGAACTTTGTATGAAACCATCATTATCTGTATTCCGCACAGTGATCTAAGCGATTGTACATTCGCATATTATGGATATTTGAAAAATTTATTGCATGAAAATGATAGTGCATGTCTAATTAGACGTGTGATGTTAACAACATCTATCGGTATCTATATGTGTGAATATTCATCGTATCATCTCGTTGGATTGGAATAGATGATATAAAGACCTGACCTTAGGGATAGGAAAAGGTTAAAGGGCAGATGATGTATGGACTCATTGTGCAAATACGGCTCCCTTAACTGACAGCAAGCAGCATATAGGAAAATCTACAAAGACAACATGGGATCCTAAGCTATTGATATCTTGCTAAGCTAGCAATATGATGTACTACTGTACTCAACTTTCTGATGATTGTGGATACATGCTTGTTGTTCTTTTCTGTCAACAGTAGTGGTTTTGCCCATGATCAAGTTCACATATGCATTTTCAAGCATATCTCACCTTTCTACTGAGGTAAAGCGTATAAAACGTGTACCGCCCACTGTCTACGCAGGGCCAAAGTGTTCCAGCACGAACTGCCTTAAGAAAAGCTGAGTACACACAGACTAACAATAATTACATATTAGCCAGAACCAATTCCTAAACAAAAGAAAGGAAAACTATCATAAGAATATGTAACCAATCCTGCGAGGCCAGATATCATATGCTGCTGCGGAATTTTAGAGACTGACAGTCATTATCATCCATTGCCCTGTTACCAATTGTGTTATTTTCGTGACATAAACATCTTTCATATAATTCAAGTTAATCATTATAATTCTTTGAACTTGTTAAGTAAGAGTTAGTTAATACATTTATCATATTTGCGTGTGTGTGACTGTGTTGCGTATTAGTGTGGTAGTGCTAAACCAATATCTGTGGGATTTATTCATGTGTCTATTAGGAGAGCTGTGTGGCAGGAATAAAATAAGTCTTCAGTTCACATAAGACTGAGCATCCTCCTCTCTGACGGCAGTGCCTTTCCTGTGCTCTCTTAGCCTTCTACATGAAAACATCACTTGATCATTTAGTGTAATCCCCCAAGACCTGTCTGGTATAGTTCGCTGAGGGATCTCACGAGCCATTTCTGGTTTTCTTTCAGTAGTTGGCAACATTTAATTGGAGATATGTAACTCCCCACTCAATATAAAAGCCTAAAAACCAACAACCACTCCACCAACAAACCAATTCCGCAACCAACCAGTCAACTATCAAATCTGCCAACCAACCAAAGACACCAATTACCAACCAACCAATCGCGCCGTCAACCAACCAATCAACCAATTCACCAAAAATGTTAGTAAATAGACAACCGACCAAGCTACGTACAAACTAACCAATCAACGAAGCAATTAACCTACCAACCAACCAATCAAACAAGTTACCAAATATCCAAACAATCAAGCCAACCAACCAATCACTTAATCAACTATGCAAACAATAAATCCACAACCCAACCAACCAAGAAATCAGCCAATTTGCCAACCAATCTACCAACCAAACAAGCTACCAAACAACGAAACAAGCTAACCAACCAACAACACAAGTTACCAACAATCAATTGACTAAGCAACCAATCAATCCACAACCAACCAAGCAATCAGCCAATTTGCCAACCAATCTACCAACCAAACACGCTACCAAGCAACAATACAAGCTAACCAACCAACAACACAAGCTACCAACAATCAAACCACTAAGCAACCAATTAACTATTCCAGTCTAAAACCCAATCTACCAACTAAACAAGTTTTAGCAAACCATGCAACCACTCTACCAACCAACTAATAAACCACTTATGCTACCAACCAACCCACCAACCACCCAACCAACCCACCAACCCTTCTAGCACTAGACTGTGAGGGCGAACTAATCAATAAAATAAGCAAGTTTGGTTTCACCTTGAATGGAAACATATAACCTTGACTTATTATAATCACCTGCCCTGTCAAATTATGCCAGTTGCCATGGAAACGAAGGCCATATTGAATAGTCAATGATGCACTTTAATTCACCACGACAGTTTTTATTTTCCAGCTGCAAAGATCGAATGTTAACCCTTGTCTTTCACAACTGTTTAGGAAAAGCAGTGTGTCTTCCATGTCACATGTCCAGGCTTTGCGGGCAAAGAGAAAAGTTTAGGACTAGATTTTATAGCATGTCTTTTTCGGGACTGTACAATCAACCCCTTTGTAGATTTTTTAGGCAATTGTCTAGTTAATTATGTAGTCAACTTAACTAAACACTGACTTCTCGTTCAGGGTAAACTTCTTATAGCCCATGCCGCAATGCGTTGGTATTCGTGTGTGTTCACAATACTTCTGTCTCTTGTGCTGCAAATCATTTCTGACAACGATGTTTCACTATGCCATGTTGCCAAACTATCCAGCATCTTCTCTCTCGGTCTCCCTCTGCCACTCTTCCAATCCAACTTTCCCGTTGTGACCAAATTCTCCAGCTTCTCCCCTTTCTTGACAAGAAAGAACATGAACTGTCTTCTTATGATGCCAGTAATTAGTTCTCTTTTTTAGTTACCATCTTTCAAGATATCTCCGTTGCTCTTTCTATCCACCCACAGTCTTCTCATCATTCTTCTTTAAATCCACATCTCAGCATCTTCCACATAATTATTCATCACGAATCTGCTAACTGTCCATGATTAGCTTTCGTACATCAGGATTGGCTCAATATAGCTCTTAAGAGCTCATTTCCTCATCACAATTGACAAAAATAAATAATGACAAACTACTGACAGTAAAATTATTATGCATAAAACAAGTGTACATTACAGTGTTATTTGACCCTTTCTATTTCAGGCATGTACATTATTATAAAGTAACATTATTATAATGTAACATTATTTTAAATTAACATTATTATAAAGTAACGACTCATAGAAATGGGTGAAAACAAGTAAGAGGTGAATATACTAAACTACAAACTGATAGTGCATTATTTGGTAGTCACAGGTTACACGTATGGAGGTCGGGGCAACTGAGAGGTTTATAGGATCGTTCCACACACCGGTCATTTCGACTAAAATATCGACTTCTCTTCCTTGATTTTGAAGGCGTAAATTACAAATACCTCAGAAGTCGGAGTGGGTTTGCCTGATGGCGAGCGGCACATGTAAAAAGGAACGCAGGCCATCACGCAAAATCAGTTTTGTGCAATCACCAGCAGTAGTAACTGTCAGTAATAGTAGCACGTCTGTGTACTACGCTTGAATTCAAATGACTATGAGGCGAAGTGAATAAGCAATGGGGAAATAAAGAAGGTTTATGTGGTATTTAATTAATACAAGTTTGAGACGAATGGTCTAATCTATGAACATATGAATAAATGGTTGTAGTCAATGAATACAAGTATGAGAAGAATGGTCTAAACTATGAACACACAAGTTTATTGTGTTGTAGTCAATGAATGCAAGTATGAGACGAATGGTCTAAATTTTGAACGTATGAATTAATGGTTGTAGGCAATGAATGCAAGTATGAGACGAATGGTCTAATCTATGAACGCATGAATTAATGGTTGTAGTCAATGTATGCAAGTATGAGACGAATGGTCTAATCTATGAACGCACGAATTAATGGTTGGTAGTCAATGAATACAAGTATGAGACGAATGGTCTAATCTATGAACGCATGAATTAATGGTTGTAGTCAATGTATGCAAGTATGAGACGAATGGTCTAATCTATGAACGCACGAATTAATGGTTGGTAGTCAATGAATACAAGTATGAGACGAATGGTCTAATCTATGAACGCATGAATTAATGGTTGTAGTCAATGAATGCCGGCTTCGTGGCTTAGAGGTTATGACTTTTCTCCGTAATCTCGTATACTCTCGTCGGTGAGGTGATGACGGTGAGAATCAGCAGTGGTTCGAATCGCATCGGTAACATACGGGGTATGTGAGCCGGCCGCTCAGAAAGCAATGGCAAACTACTGAGCGTAAACTTGCCAAGAAATCAACGTACAGCTGAAAGATGCTGGTGTTGACAGCGATGTCCTGTAAAGGATATGCAAAAAACAAAACAAAAAAGTCAATGAATGCAAGTATGAGACGAATGGTCTAATCTATGAACGTATGAATAAATGGTTGTAGTCAATGAATGCAAGTATGAGACGAATGGTCTAATCTATGAACGTATGAATAAATGGTTGTAGTCAATGAATGCAAGTATGAGACGAATGGTCTAATCTATGAACGTATGAATAAATGGTTGTAGTCAATGAATGCAAGTATGAGACGAATGGTCTAATCTATGAACGTATGAATAAATGGTTGTAGTCAATGAATGCAAGTATGAGACGAATCGTCTAATCTATGAACGTATGAATAAATGGATGTAGTCAATGAATGCAAGTATAGTTAGTTAGTTAGTTAGTTAGTTAGTTAGTTAGTCGAAAGATCATCCTCATTGCACATCGAACCATTCAGTCCATATGTGCTCGGATCCCCCCTCAGCAAATCCCGCAGCGTGTAGCGGCTAACGACACCAGTTCTGTGTTGGTTTATCAATCTTCTTTGGCTTCCTGCGTAGTGTTCTTGTTTGGCCACCCCTCTTTTAATTTGCTGTTCTCGCAGTCTGGCCATGGTTGTGGATTCACAGTCATCACTTGGTTCACGCAAAAGTCTTACTTCTCGTAGAGCATTCAGAATGTCAGCCTGGTCCATGGCGCGTCCGCCCTTCACCGTAGCATCACCTGCGAGCTTGTCAGCCCGCTCATTTCCTTGTACTCCCGCATGCCATGGCAAGAAAATGAAACTAATCTTTGCCAGCCGAGACTGCTCCAGAGGCAGCAACCATTCTCTTCGGATTGACCCCTCCTCTATCCTCTTGATCATGTTCATTGATCAATTGATTCATTGATCATTGATTGTGTGCATCAATGAATGCAAGTATGAGACGAATGGTCTGAACTATGAACACATAATTTTATTGTGTTGTAGTCAATGAATGCAAGTATGAGACGAATGGTCTAAATTTTAAACGTATGAATTAATGACTGCAGCCAATGAATACAAATATAAGACGAATGGACTAATCTATGAACGCATGAATTAATGGTTGGTAGTCAATGAATACAAATATAAGACGAATGGTCTAATCTATGAACGCATGAATTAATGGTTGGTAGTCAATGAATACAAGTATAAGACGAATGGTCTAAAATATGAACGTATAACTGTAATGTTTGGTAATCGATGAATACAAGTTTGAGACGAATGGTCTATACCAGTGATTCTCAACCGGTGGGGGATTTTAGGGTTTCCAGCTGTGGCAATTATGATTATTTCAAGATCGCGTTAATACAAGAACCGCTTGCTTGATGTTGTTTTTCCCTCCATACTTTACAATTCTGTACTTCTCGACCTTCTGAAATTCGTTTTATAACGTAAGTAGACCCGCAAATCACGTTTTATGAAGACGTCTCAACTTGTTCTGGTATGTGTTATTAAATTTAGCTTCTATTTATACGTATACTGTGTAAAAAAAAAGGGGGGGGGGGATTTATAGGGAGGAAATACGAAAGGGGGGGGGGGGAGAAGAGAGAGAGAGAATGACGTTCTGAAAATATGGTGAAGGGGTGCACGCGTCTAAAAAAAGATTGAGAACCACTGGTGTAAACTATGAACATATGACTCAAAGTGTGATAGTCACTGAACATGAGTATGAGATGAATGGACTAAACTATGAAACGTATGACTTACAGGTTGATAGTCACTGGATACGAGTATGAGAGGAATGGACTAAACTATGAATACGAGTATGAGATGAATGGACTAAACTATGACCTTATGGCAACTGCTCGGCAGTCAATAAATATAAGTATGAGTTGAAATGACCAAACTATGAACTCTCACTCCCTATTCTCACTTTACAACCGTCCAATCTTCAATTACCAACACCCCCCCCCCCCCCCACCATGCCTTTTTTCAAACTGTATTAAGATGCTTATTCGCTCTAGCTCTCTTAAGTATTTTCACATTTATTAACTTCTTATGACATATAACTCTGCAGCATGCACCTGATGAGATGCCGCGAAATATGCCAGGCAATAAATCGTGCAACATATTGTTTGATACTTCTGTGTTTAAATTTACTAAGGGAATACATTGTTTTGAATTTACTCAGATACCTCAAAGTTGCTCCCTCTATCGCCAGTACTTCCGACATCCTTTGTCTTTACCTCAATTCTCTAAGCACACCACCTTCTCCTAACCCACCATCCAATTTTCCCCACCCACCACCCACTTCTCCCTACCCACCACCCACTTCTCCCTACCCACCATCCACTTCTCCCCACCCACTTCTCCCAACCCACTTCTACCCACCCACCACCCAATTCTCTCCACCCTCAAATCAATTCTCTCCACCCACCACTCAATTCTTTCCACCCACCACCCACTTCTCCCTACCCACCACCCACTTCTGCCTACCCACTTCTCCCCACCCACCACCCAATTCTCCCCACCCACCACCCAATTCTCTCCACCCACCACTCAATTCTCTCCTCCCACCACCCACTTCTCTCCACCCACCACCCACGTCTTCCCTCACCCCACCCACCACACACTTCTTCTGACCCACTACACAATTTCCCCGTCAAAAATCCAAATTCTCTCCCTATTCCTCCACCACACCTTCCGCCCCTATCCTCAAATGTCTTTTCCTGCCCCCCCCCCCTTTCCACCCACCTAACTCTCCTTCAAGCACCGATCACCTCCAGGTCCACCTCAACCCCTATCTCACACCATCCCCAATACCTTAAAGCTACACCACTACGGCCTTAACTCGTCCTCTGCTCTGTTTAAGCCTCATCAATTTCACGGGATCCTCGTTTTCAAATTAAAATGGTCAATTATTTATGAGATGTGTTGGACAAATCAATGGCGCTTGCATTTTACCCTCATGCAAATGAAATCAAACCACAGCTTGGAGATTATCCAAACCACAACGAGAGAAGAGAAAGCTGGGAGGCAGAGGAGTCACCAGGGCAGAAAGAGTAACTGGAGGGGTAGAATGGATACACAACAGGAACACCTACCATCAGGTGATCTTCAGACATGGAGGCGGGTGCAGTGAGTGGTGCGATGAGAGAAGAATCATATGATCGATTCTCATCACGGAGGTGATGACGTTCTTGTGTAATCGTCATAGTCTTCATGCGTCATACCGAAAAGCGGGAGCATTCTCACACGATCGCCAAAGAGGTGTTCTTGTCTCCACAGTGCCATGTGGCCAAGCCATCAAGATATTTACCTCTTTGCCTTCCGCTGGTTCTTTTCCCCTCAATTTTGCCAGTTGTCACTATATTCTCCAGTTGATGTATTTTCACAATGTGCTCAAATAAAGTTTACGGTCCACGACTAATGTCTGTAATCAGTTTACTTGTCTTCTTCTACTACTAATACTTCGTTTTCCCCGTTCGCCTCCTCTGCCTCTTCTTATTCTTCCCTTTTCTGCAGCTGTCTGATCTATGAATATACATCGGTGATGGGGAGTTAACAGTATGAAGAGTCTTCTTCTTTCTTGCACGTTCCAAAGATGTGCATCACATCTAGTTATGCATCGTAAAGTTCAGCGTGTCCGATTTCAGCATGCACGTGTCAAGTTTCCTTTCTCTCGACAGATTCCATCCAAGGAGCCAGGCTCTATCTGCACGTTTGTAGATTTTATTTCCTAACAATTTTGTCAGAGCAGAAACATCGCTGTTCTGTTATCGTAATTTCTATCTCCCATAAAATTTTCAACGTGTATAATTAGCTCACAGTAACCCCCCCCCCACCCTTTCCCTTATTAGAGAAGGCTAGGCGTTGAGTCTCACTACCCAAGACTTGATATCAATCAGGTGCCGTCTCCACAATAAAGGTTGGCTGCAATGGATCACCAACACTGTTTGTATCTTGCTGACCTACCTCTCTGCTTTCCTGTCTGCCTGCTCACCTGTCTCTCTGCTGTCTCCCTGACTATCTGCTTATCTGTCTGCCGGCCAGTCCATTCATCCTTTTTCTGTCTACCTATCTGTCTGCCGTCCGTCTATCTGTTCGCCTGTATCTCCGTCTGTCCTTCCGTCTGATGTACCCAACAATTATACCATAAACATGACCTTTGGCAACAATCAGCAACAAAGCCCGGAGTCAACCAACCGCCCCTCAGAGCCAACACGTGGGTAATGTCTCCTATTCGGTGTCACTGTTGTGTCATGTATGTGACATTAATTATGTAACCACATTTGCAAGTCACGCAATTCCATTTGGAATGGAATCATGATTCCATATGTATGTATGCCATTCATCAGTCCCATTCATCTTCTATGTGCCTCATCTTTTATATACATCAGTGTGCTCGTGTGGATTGGCGCTGCAGACAGTAGATCACATACGCCAAGACTGCTCTGAATACACATTTCTGGGTAAATCTAGAGAAACAACAAGGCAGATAAACTCTTTGGTCTACTCTGTGAACTTAAACAGACAGTGTAATTCTTGCAAGAGACAACAGTGCAGATATAGCCAAATTGTATGCAGAAGACAACAGTGCAGATACAGACAAATTGTATGCAAGAGATAACATTGTAGATATCGTCAAATTTTATGAAAGCGACAACATTGTAGATATCGTCAAATTTTATGAAAGCGACAACATGGTAGATATCGTCAAATTTTATGAAAGCGACAACATGGTAGATATAGTCAAATTTTATGCAAGCGACAACATTGTAGATATAGTCAAATCTTTTGCAAGAGACAACATTGTATATATAGTTTAATTTTATGAAAGAGACAGCATTGTAGATATAGACACTTTTCAGAGAATGAACGAAGAATATATAGCTTTGGAGCTGGAGGAAGGCAGTTTAACCACTCTGCAACGGTGTCCCAAATGTGATTATCTTCATGTAATATATGCTGCGACTGCCAGGTCTCAGTCAACTATGACTGTAAGGATGATTTCAATATGTAACTGATCAGTTCACAACATGGACAATCAGAATCTATACCCTTCAGCGTCTTCTGGGAGAGACTGAGATCTCACGGGCATGTCTTAAGTACAATGATGTTGTAATTCATCATAACCAAATACAATTATGTTTTAATTCTTCATAATCACATATTTGCTGAAACTAAACCGGTCTTAGTCAGATATGACTGAGCTACCGCATGACAGTAGACAGTACTACCTGCTTTCTGTTAGTGCCGAATATTGGGCAGCGTTTACCATCCCCGACACCCCACATTGTGCTAAAGGCTTCGGACGAAGGGAAGCAATTGGGAGGGTACAAGCCTTACAAGAAGGCAAGAAAATGTAAGAAAATGTAACCTAAAGAATAAATTCCATGTCAGAGCAGACTGGTATAGGATGGCAGCACCGACAGGCGGACAGTTAGAGCATTGCTTTGCTGATCCGCCAGCTTCTGCAGTGCCATACGGTGCACGTCAAAAATAGAGATTTAGGAAGAACTGAAATTACAAGTGCGGCAATATAAAGTGAACGCACAAACGTAAATATTGGAAACGGGACTTCATAGGGAAACAGACGGCGAAGATGATCCATGAAGAAAGGACGGCACGAACTAAGATCATATCAGCAAGATCATGAGAGGCTAACTATTAAATGCTCAACATCTAATTTACATAACTAAGGGATAGAATGAAGAACAATTGGAAGATATACACGGAGAACTAAGAGACGACGAGAGAAAAGCAAAGAGAAAGGACGCAAGCAGGAAAGTGAGAAGGTTGGAAGAGTGGACATTGAAGGATAACCTTCGGGTTGTGACCCAGTAAACTACAGATAGGAAAACGGTTATCAAGGTGATCATGTGTTATGGAAAACGATAGTACAAGTCTCACCCTAGGCCAGAAGTAGAAATCTCGACAGGGACCAGTAGTTAGTGGCTATCCAAATACTGTGAGTATTTTGTGCGAAAGTTGTTGACAGTTGTTGCCTATAATGATACAGGCTTGTGTATGACGACAGTATGAAAAGTGGGAAATGTTTTGAACGCTAACAGACATCAGCAACGTACATGGGAAGGCGGACACGGCAGATAGCCGGCCTAGTGTAGGGCTAATGTGGTAGGGCGGTTCAGCAATAAACATTAGGTTTGACTGGAACACACATGAGTTCATGTTATCTATTGTGCACAGCGTCAATGAACACTTACGTACTTATTGTTCAACAAAGTGTTGTTGTTACTATTTAAGATTGCCATGATAGTCGACTCAGAACCGAGCCAAATGAAGAAAGGACCCAATACATGTATGAAAAGTGTAGTGCTAATAAATAGAGTACTTAGAGGAGGGTCAGCTGAGTGACTCCTTGGCATGTTTTGTTCCAGGCGTATTGGTGTTGCCTTTCCTCTGGAGTAAACTCGGCAGGCCGAGAGAGGGATCATACTGCACGGGCAGCTCGGGGTCTTTACAATTCAGCCCAGGCTTTGTGCTATGGGCGTTTCTAAAGCACAATGTAACAAACAATGTACAATGTACAAAAGTACAATGATGTTGTAATTCATAATTCGTATTCATAAAAGTACAATGATGGTGTAATTCATGGCGAGCGGCCAGGTGCCAATCAGTTAATACATGCAGACCAGTTCCAATTGTTGTCTTCCTTATTTTAGGCCTAGTGATCAGGCACAGAGCCGAAGCCTTTGGTGTATTTATTGAAGCACTTAAATCCATTCTCGCAGTACGAACCTGCTGTAGAAAGTGAAGTGTTTCCATTCATCCATCATGTGACATGCCGATAAGCGAATGCGGTCATGTTGTGCCATCTCACTCGATCACTAGAGTCGTGGATCAGCTTCGTGTTCCTGTCTCGACCATGCCACGTGGCTAAGCCATCTAGGTATTTACTTCTCGGCCTTCCCCTTGGTATCTTCCCCTCGATATCTGACCAGTTGTCACTAAGTTCTCCAATTTATTTCTTCTCATAATATGTCCAAAAAATTGTGACTCTCTACGTCTAATGTCTCTAATCAGTTGGCGATTTTCATTTGTTTCTTGAAGGATTCGTTCTTTGGTTTTTCTGTTTGTCCACGGTATTCTTTGCATTTTCCTCAGAAACCACATTTTCACAGCCATCATATGTTTTTTCAGCTTGACTGCCTATTGTCCACGCTTCACATCCATACAAAAGTACATGTTCTATATAATACGTCAACACTCTTTTTCTCGTTGCAATTGATATCTTTTTAGTGAAGTGTGCAGGTCATCAAATTTAATTGACCTGAATGCATGGAGGAATAGGTGGCCAGTCCTTCTCTCGCATTGCAAATGGCGAGTGCAGGCATGGAATTCTCGTCCCATCGCGCACGTGTAACTGCCAGCGTAGACTCTTAACGATTACTCCAACGCGCCCGCTATGAGACGACAAACGGTCATGTATTTCGGATGTACAGACTGATAGTTTTTTTAAAATTGATATTCTACCTTTCTGATAATCTGGATCGCTTTCAATGTTTAGAAATATGACATTTAGTTATCTACTTCTTCACAGTCTCCATTTTTATGTATGTTTCTGGGAGGATACAGGAGTAGGAAGTTTATCCATGGCGAAGTGGCCATGTGGCCTGCCTGGCACTCAAAGGGGTTATACGTTCGTTGCCGGTGCAAGTCATGGACCATTTCTAAACACTGAAGAAGAAAATTTAGGATGCGAATGTAAACATTGCATTTACTGAAAGACATGGTGTTTTTTTTTTTTTTTGAGATCCGTAAAAACCAATGCTAGACCGGTGGAGTTTCTGCTCTGTGCGGTGGAGTTTCTGCTCTGTGCGAAGCTTATAGCAAGCCGCTCTGCAAGAAGAGACCGAGTCTTATGAGATAAAACGAAGTGCGG
>JACEFZ010003020.1:0-65000 GCA_014155875.1 Cepaea nemoralis | reverse complement strand
GTCGGTCGGTCGGTCGGTCGGTCGGTCGGTCGGTCGGTCGGTCGGTCGATCGGTCGGTCGGTCGGTCTTCCCTTTTGTATGGCTCTCTGTGTTTCCAGCTGTTTGTGTAGGTTGTCTGTCTGTCAGTATTTATGATGGTGGTGGTGGTGGTGGTGGAGATGGTGGTGTTAGTGGTGGTGGTGGAGATGGTGGTATTAGTGATGGTGGTGGAAGTGGTGATGGTGGTGGTGGTGGTGGTGGAGATGGTGGTGGCTGTGGAGGTAATGGTGCTTGTGGTAGTGGTGGTGGTGGTGGTGGTGGTGGAGATGGTGGTGGCTGTGGAGGTAATGGTGCTTCTGGTAGTGGTGGTGGTGGTGGTGGTGGTGGTGGTGGTGGTGGTGCTGAAGGTGGTAGTGGTAGTGGTGGTTGTGGTTGTAGTATTTGTTCTACAAACAGTAATTATTGACACTTCTTATTCCACAGTTTTGAGTTTTTGTTCAAAGAGTCACCAATAACTATTGAGCAACCCCGCAATGCACACAGTATGAGAATCGGTGATGAAAAGCGTCATACTCATACCCTAGCAAACTTCGACAGGCAATCGACTCATAAAAACACCATCAATATTTTTTTAATCGACAATCAATCTGCCACATTCGACACACCGAGATTCTGAATATTTCCAAGGTAATGACATGCTTAAAATAGATGCAGTGTACGCAAGTACGTAGAAGTAACTATCTAGGCTATTCTCTGCCACCCTCTCCCTTTTCCCTCCCCAGCCTCTTCATCGCCTTTCGTCTTGTAGTCAAAAACTAGGGCAGTGGTTCTAAAGTTAGTGACACAGGAACTGTTTAATTCAAATGGAATTAATTAGTTTTTATTTTATTTTATTTTATTTTATTTTATTTTATTTTATGTCATTTTATTTTTTTAGAGGTAAAGGGAAGTCTCCGTGGCGAAGTGATTACGCTGCCTGCCTTGCATTAGGAAGGTTTTGCGTTCGGTTCCTTCCTATGTCGTTCGGTTGACGAGTGTAGTTTTCACAGAAACTCCTGGGAGTTGTCGCTTTCGCTACGGAGTTCGTGCTATGCGCTACGCTTCCTGCAGGTCGTCTTGAGGAAAAATACCGAAACACATTAAATAAAACTCGATGAAATGAAGACAAGCGACTTGCCTTGTCATTTATAAGAGATAGAATGCTACCTTGTTCCGATCACAATATATTTGCCAACCGCCATGGCGTACGTCTTCTGAACATATTCGTTGCCAGGAGAGGAAGCTATTTAAAGACCACCAACTGATTCAGTGCCAATCAAGATGTAGGTTTGGAAAAGACATGGCGCCCAGTCAAATTATAAAGGAAATGTCCAGTCACTTAGCATTGAAATTACGTAAGATATCACTGAGTATTGAAATTGTGGATGATATCATTGAGCATTGAAATTGCAGGAGATATAACTGAACATTGAAATTACGGAAGATATCACTGGGCAATAAACTACGAATAACAAGGACTTATTGCATAAAATAAAGAACAGTTAATGCAATATATCATTCCCATTGGAAGTTAGGAAAACAAAATTAATAGTTCTTGCATATTACATGAAACCAGCTTTAATTTACGGCTGTAAATCCTGGACATTTAGTAAACAGGTGAAAAAATTCCCGGAAGCCTTGGAGTTGTGGTTTTGTAAACGAAACCTGATAATTCACTGTACAACCAAAATGAGTATTTTGAGAAATTCTAAGACGCAAAGACAACTTTTCACAAACATCAGAAAGAGGCAGTCATCATTTGTGGCCACAATATGAGAATACAACAACTAGAACCTATTGTGACCTATTGTGGGAGATGCCTTGAAGAGATTAGAACAAGAGTCGCCATGGCAAAGGTAGCCTTTAGCAAGATGAAAAACATACTGACCAATAAAAAGATGTCAATTGAAACGAGAAAAAGAGTGTTGAGATGCTACATAGAACCTGTACTTTTATATGGATGTGAAGCGTGGACAATGAGCAGTCAGGCTGAAAACATCTGATGGCTGTGTAGATGTGGTTTCTGAGGAAAATGCAAAGAATACCATGGACAGCCAGAAAGACCAATGAACAAGTCCTTCAAGAAACAAATGAAGATCGTAAATTTATTAGAGAAATTAGACGTAGACAGTCAAAATTTTTTGGGCATGTTATGAGAAGAAAAGGATTGGAGAACTTGGTGACAACTGGTAAGATCGAAGGGAACAGACCAAGGGGAAGACCTAGAAGCAAGTACCTGGATGGCTTGGCCTTGTGGCATGGTCGAGACAGAAACTCGGATCTGATCCACGACTCTGGTGATCGAGTGAGATGGCAGAACATGACCGCCCACGCTTACCGGCATGGCACATGATGGATGATGGATGGATGGATTGTGACAATTGGAAAGATTTGCAGAAAGAGAAAATAGAGTAAGGCAGAGAGAACATTTAATATTGAGCACAACCCACCACTGGCAACGCTGATCGTATTCTGGTATGAACCTAATGCCTATCCACGTCAATATGGAAGCACTAAATTAGTGCTTTCATATTGACGTGGATAGGCCTTAGGTTCATACCAGAATATGATCAGCTTTGCCAGTAGTGGGTTGTGCTCAACATTTAAATTTCAAATCCCGAAACAACCAAATAAATCAGAGAGAAAATTATAAAGTCTTGTACAAGATAAGAACGGGAGTCAACCTAGGAATTGATCCATGCCGTTGGAGATCGCAAATTGTGGAGCAGCATGATCGCCCACACCAGCCTGCAAGTCACTTGATAATGATGAGAAACGTAACAATATGAATGATTAAGTCTAGCAAACAGAAGAAACAGAATAAACATACCCATAGATGCGATGTATATTTTAACTGATTTAGTACCAAACAAAAAGGAGGTTTGGACCAAGCATATTACACAATCGAACGAACGAACGAACGAACGAACGAACGAACTGCCCTTCTTCTCTATTTCCTCTCATACATTCTTTCATTCAACATCTCTTATGAAGCAATTCTTTAACAACAAAAGAACAATAAGCATTAAAAAGCATGAAAAATAATCAATAATACATGATTCGTTGAGGCAATGTTTAACAATTAAACGAACCAGCCTTGTAATGTACATCTCTATTCACTGATCATAACAATTGCGGAAGATACCACAAAGTAAAACAAGTTTAGGTTTAGTTTAGTCGACGGATCAACATCACGGCACACGGGTGTAAACCATATGTGCTCCGTTCTACTCCTAACTCAAGCCTGAGTCCGGAGAATCTCAGCTCAGTGCACGAACTCCGTAGCACCGGCGAGGATCCTGAAGAACTTTGGGTAGATTTTTACCTCAAAATTTTGCCCGGGCAGCGCCGGTGCCCGGTGAGGGCCAAGGGATTTGTTTACGTGCGCAACAACAATACACACGGGCGTCCGATCTCACTACCCAGAGACCAGGGGAAAGTTTGTTACTAGAAGTCCGAGTAAAAAAATCCCGACCCTCACCGGGATTTGAGCCCGGGACCTCCTGCTCTTGAGGCGGACACCATAGTCGAAACCACTCAGCCACCTAAAGTAAAACGAATAACATAATAACCTTATCATATCGATATATTGTCCTTCTTTTCAAAAAGGAGTTAATATTGGCGATATACTATCCTTCATCATTTAATCAGCTATACAATGGACATCTTGCATTCAAGGCAAAATATAGACTGAGACGAGAGATGCCCCAAGGGGTCTCATTCCACGAATGTCTGTAGGGTTAATATAACGCAAATGACATCTCATCGATCCCTGACCTACAAGGACAGCCTGGATGTCCGTTCAGGGACGAGAAACTATTCACAGGATGGTCGACCATTAGATCAAAGGTCAAGTACGCATCTCTAATTCCGGTTTGTCCTGACATGCGCACTTCCAATCAGCACGACCAGACACAGGATACTGAGTAGCATGTCTACTATTTCTGTCTGTCTGCTTGTGTCGTCTTTCTGTCTTTCATTGTTTCTGTCTGTCTGTCTTTCTGTCTTTGCATTTATCTGTATGTGTGTCTTTCTTTCTTTATTTCTGTCTATTTGTCTTTCTGTCTGTCGCAACCTATTTTCGCACATTCTCTCTTTTACTCTTTCCTAACCTCACATTCTTTCTCTATCCATCTCTCCGTCCACCCGCCTGCCCGCCCCTCCATCCGTCAGTCCATCTCTGTCTGTCTGTCTGTCTGTCTGTCTGTCTGTCTGTCTGTCTGTCTGTCTGTCTGTCTGTCTGTCTGTCTGTCTGTCTGTCTGTCTGACTGTCTGTCTGTCTGTCCGTCTATCCGTCTGTCCGTCTGTATGTTCACTATCGGTCCATATATCTGTCTATCTACATCTGTCCTCTCTCTCTCTCTCTCTCTCTCTCTCTCTCTCTCTCTCTCTCTCTCTCTCTCTCTCTCTCTCTCTCTCTCCCTCTCATTTTAGAGACTTGATCTTTTAGTAATTAGAATCGACCCATTCTCAAATAATGGGTACCAGAAACTGATGTGGGAGATAAGTCCCTCGGCGTTATACTCACCAGATCACCCATCGCGTGACGCTGGGTCAATAAAGAGCCAGCCGAGGACCTTATCTCCACGAAACTACCGTGGTGGGGAATTGCCCAAGTGAACAAGAGGTTAGACATTTGTGGCGGAAATATTCAAAGGCAATTAAGAAGAAATGTACATTATAGGAGGAGACAGTTCATAAATAAACACACACGTATTTTTTTTAAATAGAAGAGAGAAGTGGAGACTAGAGGAGGCACTAGACAACATACACATTTGAACGCTACAGTTGCCAACCGGGATTGGAAACTTTCACCTCCACATTACGAACGTGCCTCGCTGCAGGAACATGTGCACTTCGACCTATGACCAACTAGACACCCCTGGGAGTTTACAGGAGGCGTTGTGGCTGATAGGTCAAAGTGTCAGAAGTTATCTGGTTCGAATCTCAAAATGTTCTTAGTCATTTTTTACACGACAGTTGTTCTTCTAATAAGTCACACGCCCCATTTTTCACTCGGGTAGTGATACCGGATAACTAGCACTTTAGGATAAGGTCATGTATGCAAGTAATGGCACAATTAAAAACACCAGGCAATGGTAAATTGTATGGAAATCAATCATAGACAGTTGGAGGCTCAGTGCCAGATATATAAAAGATTTGTAATGATGTGGATCTGTTAAAGAATGGTGAAACCGTAACAACGAACATTGGCTGTCATGAGAGAATTATAGACACTTTAAACGAAATCAACTAACAAAGAGATTGGCAAGTATTTGGAAAATAATGAACATTACGTTGACAAATGAATAAAAGAAGGTAAACAGTAATGGGTTAAGTACTGGCAACAGGAAAATGTGATGGGAAGAAATTTAGCCGGAGAAAATGAGATACAATGTTAAGCAGCATGATATCGTGGAATTGAGAAATATAAATTATGGGAAATATTGAGACGTAGAAAAAAGTGACAAGAATAATAAAAAGTCAAAAGTAAAGCAAGAAGAAGAAGAAGAAGAAGAAGAAGAAGAAGAAGAAGAAGAAGAAGAAGAAGAAGAAGAAGAAGAAGAAGAAGAAGAAGAAGAACAACAACAACAACAACAACAACAACAGCGAGAAGAACTATTTTGTTGTTGTTCGCATATCCTTTACAGGACATCGCTGTCAACATCAGCATCTTTCAACTGATTGTTGATTTTTTGGCAAGATTATGCTCAGTAGTTTGCCATTGCTTTCTGAGCGACCGGCTCACATACCGAGTAAGTTACCTACGTGGAGGAACGCCACCGATTCTCACACACGTCACGTTACTCACGAGAGTATACGGGATTACGGAGAAAGTCGCTCACCTCTAGGCCAGGGAAACCGGCGAGAAGAACTATACGAGATATAAAAAAAAAACATTAATATTTTGTACCGGAGGCCATCAAAAGTTATTTTGAGAACCCCAAATCTGGAGTGAAGCACCCCTTGCTTGCAGCATACAGATAGCTTTTCCAGCTACTCAACGACGCCTTGAGTGTTTACATTCTCTCTCAGATCTGTTAGTCCGGAGTCTCTATAGTGATGTCTGAGGGAAGACGGTGGGAGATAGGGACTTCTAATTCTCTCTTAAGTCTAATGATACACATGGTGATACTTGATGTCTTCCAAAATTCTTTATTTGTCAAGCCTGATTTATTTTTATTTTATATTGATATTTTCGGAAATGAGTCATGTCACCAAGGGACTCATCTACCTATCGAACTACCTGTCAAGCTGGCTACTTACCTACCGACCTACCCACCTACATATCTATCTACCTACCTCCCAATCTACCGACTTACCTAAATGCCTATATACCTTTATTCAAACCTATGTATATGCCTATATACATATCTTCCTACCTAGCTACCTACCTACCTACCTAAGTAAATGACCATATACCAGCATACCTACACAAATGCCTATACACATACCTATATACCAGTCTATTTACTCGCGTACGTATACGAACAATTCTTACCCACCCTCGCACCCTTATGTATGCCTGTCTGCTCCTCTCTCTGTTTGTCTGTCTGTCTATCTCTCTGTTTATCTGTCTACCATCTCTCTTTCTCTCTCTCTCTCTCTCTCTCTCTCTCTATATATATATATATATATATATATATATATATATATATATATATATATATATATATATATATATATATATATATATGTCTGTCTGTGTATATGCACCTGTCTTTCCCAAATTGTTCAATTGTATACAAGAGGACAACTCGCACAATGGTGTTCGTTAAAATCAACAGCAGCAACAACAACGACCACATCACCACCACCAACAACAATCATAACCATTATCATCAACACTAATAACACACCATCATCATCACAACCACTTGCAACAACAATACCAACAACAACAACAACAAAAACAATAACAACAACAAAACCACCACCACCACCATTAATAATAATAACACTGGCAACAAAAATAACATTACGACAATAGTCATAAAATATCAACAACAACGCAACAACGACCACCAACAACAATAACAATAACAACAAAACCACCAACAACAACAAAATCACCAATAACAACAACACCACCACCACCAATAACCCCATGACCATCACCACCACCCCAATAACCCCATAGCCATCACCACCACCACCAATAACCCCATTACCACCACTACAACCAATAATAACATTATTACCACCATCATCAAGAACACCAAAACCAACAGTAACAACAAAACTAACAATAACACCATCAACACCAACAACACAACGCATTAGAATATAATACAGATGGTGAAATATTACTCTACCAATCTCTTATTCACTTCCACTATTATTCACTTCAACTAATTTGACAATTTGCATATCATGCCCTGCAGGGAAAGCCGAGCACGTCACTGTATCTCCCACCAATTTATTAAAACTTTCAATCATCAATGGCAAACAGATGTCGTTATGTAGATTCCAGCTTAAGTGACCCGCATTCGGTGTCAAATATTGTCAACACTGTACGGTATTTCACACATGTAGAAAGCTCGTAAAATGAAGGCCATATAATGAATGCTAGCCTTATTCTGTGCCTACCTACCGTGCTAATTTTTTACCTATCCACCTGCCTACCTAAAAAAGTACTAACACACACACACACACACACACACACACACATACACACTCACTCACTCATATATATATACTTATCTTTCTACTGTCTATCCGTACATCTTTTGACTAACCTTTATACTTATCCATCTACGCTCCCATTCACAGATTTCTTCACCTCTTGTTTTACCTTCATTATTCCGTGCATCCATCTTTCCATGCATCCATCCGTTCGTGCATTCATCCTTATGTACACCCATCCTTCGTTGTATCTATCCCTTCATTTATACATTCTTCCTTCCGTTCATCTATCCATCTGTTCACCTTTCCATTTATCCAGACTCGCCCACCAACCTATCCATCCACTCGCCCTCCTACAAACCTACCTACATACCTGCATACCTACCTACATACCTACCTACCTATCTACCTACCTATCTATCTACCAACCTATCTACATACTTACCATCCTACCTAACAACCTACCGGCCTACCAATTTACCGACCTATCTACCTACCTGTCAACCAACCTACCAAACTATCTACCTACCTACCCCAACCTACCATCCAACCAACCAAACTACCTACCTATATAACTACCTACCTAACAACTTAAATATCAGCCAACCTATTAACCAACCTACCTAGCAACCTACCTATCTATCAGCCTATATATCTTCATGCCTGCCTGCCTGCCTGCCTGCCTGCCTGCCTCTACGTGTCTGTCTCTTTGTCTGTCCCAAATTGTTCATGTCGTATATGAGAGCAGATCGCATATCTAGGTTCATAAAGTAGCACCAGCAACTGCAGGAGCATTAACAACAACAACACCAATTTCAATATAGCAGATAGTCACATACTAAACTACCCATCTCTCATTCAAGGTCTCAATTTCACACTTCACCTAATATAACAATTAGCATAACATGTTATGCATTGAATGCACAGCATATCACTTTATCTCCCACCAATTTGGTAAAGCTGTTTCTGTCAATTATATATGGCAAACAGATATCCTTATGTAGTTTCGAGCTTCAGGGACATGTAGTGTGTGTCAAATATTGTCAACACGGTACACTGGTTAACTCATGTAAGATGCTCGTGAAATGTGAAACCGTGTACGAGAAATGTTAGAATGATTGTGTGCCTGTCTTCATGTTTTTTTTTTATTGCATATCCTTTACAGGACGTCGCAGTCAATCCTGGTATGTTTTAGGTGTTTGTGATATGCAGGATTACGAATTGCGTCCGTAACCAAAGACATTTAAAAATAAAAATCGTGCATTTAATTCGGTGGGAGACAACACATAAAGTGGATATATACAAACCTATACGCCTACTTATCCACACACTTATCTACGTATAATAACCTATGCTTGGCATCTAGCCGTCTGAATAGACGATAATTTGTAAAATGGAGTTATACCTCTCCATAGCACAAAGCTCAGGCAGAATTGACAGACCATATGTTGCCCATGCAGCATGATCCCTCTCTCGGCCTGTCTAGTTTACTCCAGAGGAAAGGCAGCACTAAAAAGTCTGGAACAAGACAAGCTGCAGAAACTGCCGGATCAGGAAAGCAATGCTCTAACTACCGCTTATCGGAGCTACAATCCTAGACCAGTTGCCAAACAAGGCTTAGCGCCTGCCTGCTCTGCCATGGCATTTAGTCTTTAGGTTGCATTTCCATGCACTAGGGTAAGGCGTCCCACCTAATTGCGCGCCTAAGCCCAAAGTCGTTGGCACATTGAGGGGTTTCGGGTTTGGTGAGCACCACTCAACATTCGGCTCTAACAGAAATGAGATAATACCGTCTACTGTCATACACATAATAAAATATATACATAATAACATACACAGTTACATATAACTTGTAATATTGTAAATTATGTTAGTGAAAAAGAACAAGAGGACGGCAGAGAAGTAAATACCTGGATGGTTTGACCACGTGGCATGGTCGAGACAAAAACACTGAGCTGATCCACGACTCTGGTGATTGAGTGAGATGGCGAGACATGATCGCCCACGCTTACCGGCATGGCACATGATGATGATGGTAAATTATAATACGAAATGTTCCCGTCACATAAACAGCTCTCAAAATATAACTGTTTAAGAACCTCTGACAACACACGCCAACATTATTCAATAACTTCGGGAAAACCCACACGATGTCTGGTTTGTTGAGAAGAGTGATTAACATTTTATGGAATTTACATAATATCAGTGAAATGTTGCATTACAGTTTTGTACTGGACTTCTTTGCGCATGCAGCAAGCACAACTGGGATACTGGTTATTGCATTTGGTGAGCCGCGTTCGACACACAGCTGTGGGCGATTTGGAAACAGTTGGTTTCCATACAACGTATGTGTGCTGATCGTTCAGAAGGCAATGGGAAACTACTGAGCGTAAACTTGCGAAGAAATCAGAAGCAGCCAACAATTGATGGGGTTGACTGCGACGTCCTGTAAAGGATATGCAAGTAGCTTTTTTTTTAAAGCTATACAATAGGCGAGATTCAGTCACTAATAGTGGCAGAACCTTTACGGCTCTACCTCGATCCCAGTTTTGTGAAGTGGGTTCTGGTTAATTTTAAGAATGTTCTGGAAATTGATTTATTTGGTTGTTTCTGGATTACAGGTTAAAGATTGAGCACACTCCACTACTAGCAAAAGCTGATCATGTTCCGGTATGACGTTCACACAGTCAGGCGAGTTCTCTTGATGTTCACACAGTCAGGCGAGTTCTCTTGATGTTCATACAGTCAGGCGAGTTCTGTTGATGTTCATACAATCTCACAAGCCTATATTTGTGGACATTATTTTGAGAAGGGGGATTTAAAAAAAAAAAAAGACCCACTTGTTAAAACGTTAGGAGAGTGTGCACAAGAAGATAACGAAGTGTCATGCCAAGAAAAACATGAGTAGATAGAATCCGCTACATTGGACAGAATCTGAGTAGAAGCACACAACACGACACAAACGCGTGCTGTAGTCAGACGCAACGAACTTTGAGTTGCATAGCTAGGTGTGACGGACTACTCTCAATAGAGGAACAAAGATGAAGATTAAACAACAAAAAATAGAGCAACCCAGGTTTTCAGAATCGCACAAAATCCACACAACATCCGACCACAACACCCTTGTTTGCTAGCAATATATGACCCTTCTGTGGCACTGGACAAAGTGTACGAGACACAGATTAAATACATGCATAAGGTTCATCTTTCTGTTCACCATAATGTACGTGTGATACTGTGCTATACTTCACAGACTAGAGGTTGTTAAATTATGCTTTTAAACACGACATAATAACCTTTTCATAACATAAAGCCTGGCCTGAATTGTAGAGACAATGTGTTGCCCATGCAGAATGATCCCTCTCTCGGCCTGCCTAGTTTGCTCCAGAGGAAAGGTAACACCGATACATCTGGAACAAGACAACTGCTGAAGCTGCCGGATCAGAAAAGCAATGTTCTATATGTCCACCTCTCGGAATTTCAAACCTAGACCATTTGCCACCAAAGACCCTGCCATGACATTTAGTCTTTAGGTTCCATTTCCTAGCACTAGGATAAGGCTTGCACCCTCCATATTGCGCTCCTACGCCCGAAGCCGTTGTATGCGTTTGGAGAAAGCAGACAAACTTTTGAATACAATCATCAGGATTGTCCTCTGTACATAGAGCTAAAAATGATATATTATCACAGTGAAGCAATATTGAACTCAGAGCTGTATGGAACCAACGAGAACCACCAAACCAGAAACTACAAGTGACAGAATTCATTAAGAGAACTCGCCTGACTGTATGAACATCTAGAGAACTCGCATGACTGTATGAACATCTAGAGAACTCGCATGACTGTATGAACATCAAGAGAACTCGCCTGACTGTATGAACATCTAGAGAATTCGCCCGGCTGTATGGGAATAAAGAGAACTCGCCTAACAGTACGAAAATCAAGAGACCTCGAATGACTAGACGAACATCAATAGAACTCGCCTGGCAGTATGTGAACATCAAGAGAACTCGTCTAAAGATGTGTGAACATCAAGAGAAATCTCCTGGCTATGTGATCAGCACAAGAAATTGAATGACAGTGTGATCATAACCACAGCTGGGCTGACGGTGTGCTCAAGAACTCACACGACGGTAAGAACATCATGACACATGGCTGTCGGTGTACTCAAGAACTCACACGACGGTAAGAACATCATGACACATGGCTGACGGTGTGCTCAAGAACTCACACCACGGTAAGAACATCATGACACATGGCTGACGGTGTGCTCAAGAACTCACACCACGGTAAGAACATCATGACACATGGCTGACGGTGTGCTCAAGAACTCACACTACGGTAAGAACATCATGACACATGGCTGACGGTGTGCTCAAGAACTCACACGACGGTAAGAACATCATGACACACGGCTGTCGGTGTGCTCAAGAACTCACACGACGGTAAGAACATCATGACACACGGCTGTCGGTGTGCTCAAGAACTCACACGACGGTAAGAACATCATGACACATGGTTGTCGGTGTGATCATCAATCGATGGCCACGAGAAGGCAGGACAGAAGTGTCTCAATGTACAACTACAAGATCAGGCACTCGCGTAGCAAAACATTTCCTAGAGGTGTTACGTGCCAGAACGTCACATATACTAGTTTAGGTATAGTGGGCTGAGTCGTCTCGAGGTATGGTGTCCGCCTCGAATGCTGGAGGTCCCAGGTTCAAGCCCCAGTGAGAGTCGGGATTTTTTTCACGTTGACTTCTAGTAGCAAAATGTCCCCTGGTCTCTGGGTAGTGAGATCGGACGCCCGTGTGAATTGTTGCGCACGTAAATAATCCCTTGGAAGTTGGCAATAGAAAAATCGTAGCCTAACGGCGCTGCCCGGGAAAAATTTCGAGTTAAAAATCTACCCAAAGTATTTCAGAATATTCGCCGGTGCTACGGAGTTAGTGCACTGAGCTGAGATTCTCCGCACTCAGGCTTGAGTTAGGAGTAGGACAGAGCACTTATGGGTTACACCTGAGTGCCCTGATGTTGATCCCTCGATAAACTACAACTAAACTAGGTATATGTTGTATTTTTATTGCCTGTGTGGTGTTTGAAAATATTGCCGTTCCAGGTTTTGTATTCACCCTCTGTGGAGTTCATGCAACATAAAAGGTACATACAACACTTGGAACGGCAATATTTTTAAAAACGCCACAGTCATTAAAATATGTATAATAACGTTGGATGAATAGTTCCTCCACGAATTTCCTTCGTTTATAAGTTCCATACAGCTACTGAAATTACATGCACCAACCATTATATGAAGCTGTGCAGAAAATCAACCTCGGATACCACTATTACTACTTACAGGACAACAACAACAACAATAACAACAACAACAACACCAACTACTACTACTTCTACTACTACTACTATTACTACTACTACTACTACTACTACTACTACTACTACTACTACTACTACTACTACTACTACTACTACTACTACTACTGCTACTGCTGCTGCTGCTGCTGCTGCTGCTGCTACTACTACTACTACTACTACATCTATAACCACTTCTACTACTACTGTTGCAGTTGCCGCTGTTGCTGCTGCTACTCAGCCATAACAAGAACAACTACTACTACTACTATTATTACTATTATTACTAGTATTACTAGTATTACTACTACTACTACTACTCCTACTACTACTACTACTACTACTACTACTACTACTACTACTACTGCTACTACTACTACTACTACTAATACTGCTGTTGCTGTTGCTGCTGCTGCTGCTACTACTACTACTACTACTACTACTACTACTACTACTACTACTACTACTACTACTACTACTACTACTACTACTACTACTACTACTACTACTACTACTACTACTACTACGACTACTAATACTACTACTACTACTCTTACAACTACCATTTTTACAACTTTTACCTCAATTACATCCACGCCGGATTAATAAATAAAGAAAGAGCTGGCAGCGTACAATATACATCACCACTTCAACAAGAAAATGTGTTATTACAGGCCAGAGAACATGTATATCCTGTTTCAATAATAAGTTGGACCATGGAACAGCCATATTCTTTATTATAGTCGCCCTGAACCCACAAACATGAATAAGAGAGCAAACTGGGCCAGGGAACTAGCATCAGTGATCAGTAATACCTGTATTCAAATGTGCACAGTTGTAATGTGCTCGGTATTTTAGAATAAACGGATGGCCGTGAGTTAGGTCCTCATTATTGCCACAGTTGCATTTGGTATTTGTTATTACAATAGACATACTGAAGCATGTTAGGCGGAACTTGTGGGGTAGACAGACATGCGACAGACAGACGTATATACAAACATACAGATACACAGACCGACTGATCACCCGAACGACAGACAGACTACCTAGCAGGCCGAGAGAGAGAGAGAGAGAGAGTGATTGATTGATTGATTGAATGATTGATTGATTGATTGAATGATTGATTGATTGATTGAATGATTGATTGATTGATTGATTGATCTTTATTTTAGAAGAGTTAAATATCAGACAGACAGACAGACAGACAGACAGACAGACAGACAGACAGACAGACAAGTAGATAGATTATCAGATAAATATATAGTCAGACAGACAGATAGTTAGACGGACATACGCACGGACGGACTGACCGACAGATAGACGAACAGACAGACAGATAGTTACTCGGACGGACGTCTGAAAATGTAATACTTAGTATGGTGCTCTAGATATGCAATAGTTAATGCTATTACCTAGACATAAGATGCTCAGTGCGGTCTTCTAGAAATATGATTCGGTATGTTATCACCCAGAAATATGTGGTCATGCAAAAATATGACACTGTACGAAATCGATCAGAAATATGACACTGTATGGTCTCTCTCTCTCTCTCTCTCTCTCTCTCTCTCTCTCTCTCTCTCTCTCTCTCTCTCTCTCTCTCTCTCTCTCTCTCTCTCTCTCTCTCTCATCGTGTTCCTCTTGTATCTTGCGGTGTCGAGGTGACGTGTGAACAGCGGGAGAGTGCCCGCTTATGGTCTTCTTGTATCGATATTCCCATGGACTCTGTATGGTACCAACTAGAAATATGACACTGTGTGGAATCGACCAGAAATATGATACTGTATGGTACCGACCAGAAATATGACACTGTATGATACCGAACAGAAATATGACACTGTATGGTACCGACCAGAAATATGACACTGCTTGAAGTCGACCAGAAATATGACACTGTATGGTACCGAACAGAAATATGACACTGTTTGAAGTGGACCAGAAATATGATACTGTATGGTACCGAACAGAAATATGACACTGTATGGTACCGACCAGAAATATGACACTGTTTGGAATCGACCAGAAATATGACACTGTATGATACCGAACAGAAATATGACACTGTATGGTACCGAACAGAAATATGAAACTGTATGGTACCGACCAGAAATATGACACTGCTTGAAGTCGACCAGAAATATGACACTGTATGGTACAGAACAGAAATATGACACTGTATGATACTGAACAGAAATATGACACTGTTTGGAATCGACCAATAAAATGAAACTGTATTGCATCGACAGGATATATGACAGTGTATGGGATCCAACATAAATATGACACTATGTGAGTATCCAGAAATATCCTCCCTTTATCCACAAAGAAACCAACTACTTACCGCGTCCCTATTTAAACGCACCAGGTTAGCGCCAAGAAAACTGGCAAGGCTGTCCTGGAAGCCAGGAGCCCACGCTGAGAACCGGTGGCCTGAAGAAGCAGACGCTAATTGATTAACTGATTTAAGTATTCCTACAGCCCCTGCCCAGCTACTTACCTTAACGGCGTCGCCAATACTGCCTTTTTTCCCTCAGAAGCCAGTAACAAAAATCCATACCCGGCGAACATGTGTAGACCTAGTTTTACTATAACAAGAATCAATATCCTGAGAAAAATCCGCAATGTTCCCAGAGTTGAGAATAGGCGCCACAGCAGAAAATCTATAACTGTTAATATAGGAGTTGTCATTTCTGATGCTGCGTTGAATTAATGTATGTATCGAGGGCGTAACAGCGCAGGAAACAAAAATATTAAGTTACGGTTAAAAAGGCAATAATGCTGGCAATACCTTTATAAAGGTGGGGGGAAAGGTTCTAGGTTAAGAAGAAAAATAAAGTTATTGGTTAACAAAGGTAAATATGATGCTTTAGTGAATGTTGTAAATGAGGTGGGGAGTAATAGGGCATGACGTTCGATGCGTCACGGAAAGTGACGTAGTATGGTAAGTTTCTTTTCTCGTGGAGTTATCCAGCGTGTTAAATGTTTCACGAGGCGTTTGGTCGAGTGCCGCAGTCGTGCTGGCGACTCATCCTATTCTGTATATCAGTACAAAACCTTTTTGTCGTGGTACTGGCCATTAGACTATTAAACTGGATATAATATTAACCACTCGGTTATCACGATAACCACTAGGCATTCATACTAAGAACTAAACTAATATATCCGCTATTACAATAACCACTCTAAAATGCTGCTAACCATACCATTTTAATATTAACCCTTAGGTTAAATTCTTTTAGGACATTTTCCTTATCATTTCTAACCGTCCACGATGTTCTCATCATTCTTCTACCAAACGACACTTTCGCAAGATCTACATAATTCCTAACGTGCCTGCTAATTTTCCATGATTCGCTTCCGTACTTCAAAATTGGTTCAATGCAGATCTTAAAAACTATTTTACTTATCTGGGATGACATAAATAAATTGCAGAGAGAATTCTTTATCTTGTGAAATCATTCTTTTCCTTAGTCTATTCTATATGCACCTTCCATAATAAAAATTCCATCTGCTGGTTTTAAGGTATCCATATATTTGAATACACTGACTTGTTTCAGATTGGTCACTAAACAATTAGCTACCGCTTTAAACATTACATTACCATATCAACTAATTGTCAATCATACTAAAAACAAGAATGTCAAACTAACTAATAGCGTATCATATTAATCCATAAGTTATTATAATAATTACCAGACTGTCATATTAACGTCTTAGATTTTATGTTAACCACTTGGCTATTATTACATTAATCACTTATCTATCAGTCTAACTACTAATCTATCACACTAACCACTTGTCTATCACAGCAGCATGTAAGAATATATTTATAACAACCAAACACACGACGACAGTTAGAATATCCAGTAAAGAGATCCATATGCACTCATTTATCCTTCAGTACAGCTGCTTATAAATATTGAATGAGACCGTAGCAGAGTGTGTCATTGAGTTTTTCTTGTGCGTGTAAAGGGAATGGGGTAAGATATTTACGATGCGGGGATTTCCAGCTAGCAGTCACAAACGAATGTGATTGTATCGAAAGACGGGGTTCCGGTTTGTGATTCGTGATTGGATCAAGGTTACTTCAACTTAAGGTTTGGATTTAGGCTGGAACAATATTAGGAAATGACTGCTTTGTTTTGATTCGTGATTGGGTCAAGGTTACGTCAATTTAGTGTTGGATATAGTCAGGACTAACATTAGGAAATGAGTGCTATGTTGTGAAACATAACTGAAACTGTAAGTTCGACTTGGCAGGAAGGGTAAGAGCTCTCTCGCTAATGACAGTATAGCAGGAGCGTTTCCTATACGCGTTAGTGTGAACTCCAACGTTGACTCCTTGTTCAGAAAGCAATGGCAAACTACTGAACGTAAATTTGCTTGAACTTCAGACTCGGGTTGAGTTTGATCGTAACGCGCAACAAAGGACATGGACATTTTTTTAATGTACAAAAACACAAACAATAAATTACTCTATTGCTTGGCATATTGAGCTGCAACACTTTGATACCAGTCAAGCCTGGAGCTACACTTAACTCGCCATCAACAAGCTCACAAGCTACATGCCTTGGCCTTGCATAGTTCTTCACTGGCTGTAAGTCAAATTTAAAGAAGCGCCTAGATTCGAATTCAAACACATGTTATTGTGCTAGCCGTTGAGCCGTTCCCCCTTTGTAATGTTGAGTTAATCATAACTGCTTCGCTTTTAGTTTTCTGTTTGGAACTTGCTGCAATGAACATGTATTGTCTGTTTTAGTTTCATAATAATTGACAGTATAATTTACTGCACTGTTGTTTCCATTTGAGTGTGTGTCGTTATTAGGGCTCTGAAGTTTAGTGTGTGTCGTTGTTAGGGTCCTGAAGTTGGGTGTGTGTTGTTGTTAGGATCCTGCAGTTGGTGTGTGTTGTTGGTAGGGTGCCAAAGTTGAGTGGGTGTGTTGTTGGGGTGCTGAAGTTGAATGTGTGCTGTTGTTAGGATCCTGAAGTTGAGTGTGTTGTTGTTAGGGTCCTAAAGTTGAGTGTGTGGTCTTGATAGGATCCTGAAGTTGAGTGTGTATTGTTGTTAGGGTCCTGAAGTTGAGTGTGTGTTCTTGATGTGATCCTGAAGTTGAGTGTGTGTTGTTGTTAGGGTCCTGAAGTTGGGCTTGTCAGGGATGAGGATTTCAGACAGTCTTGCTTGAAATCAGCGACTGGACAGATTTCACGAAGGAAGCTTCGTAGTCGCTGAAACCGCTGACAACTGACTCAGTATGTCATTGTAGGTGATGCGTTAAAAGCACATTCTGGGAATCTCCGTAGAAAAATGGTTATCCCGCCAACCACACGCCCCGAATGTTCTGTGTTCGATTCCGGCTTAAGTCGTTCGGTTCACGAGTGCAGTTTTCTAGGAGATTCCTGGGAGTCGTCGCTGGAGCTACGGAGTTCGCGCTTTGTGCCACGTTTTTGGTAGGACAATATGTGGAAAGAGACCGAGTCTTGTGAGATAAAACCCGGTGCAATGAAGCTGATCCTCTTGACTTCAAAATCTTGTAAAGTGTGTTTGTGAATGAACTTAACCTGTGGCAGACAAAACGAAACCATCTTCTACAAGGTCAGAAAAGCACTTGCAACTTGAGGTAGTTTTGAAAACATGTTATTGATATGAACAACATGCATAAAAACTACATATTATGACTAACAATTATTATGATATGACATGGGTTTCGGCTCAAGGGTGCCTAACCAGACACACCGCGATTACGTCTGAAAAAGCACTCAGATGAACGCAGCAGAAGAACATAATATGACATAATCAGTCGCAAAATAACCTAAACATGTTTAAACACATAATTTACAAACAACAGGTTGCACGATTTATTCTCTGGTATATTTCGCTACATCGCACCAGTTGCATACTGCAGATTTATATATAATATGATGTGAATAGAAGAATCATATGTTGTCCAAATTATGCAACACACTGTCAATGAAACTGTATCCCCGCGGTAATCGCACAACCTTCAAATACAGGAACATTAACTTATCCAAAAACAAGGCGAAAATATACACTAATATGCACAGTTATAGAACATTATATACAATAATAAGAACGGGACAAACCGTTATCTTTGGTCATGTGATGGGAAGAAAGGCATTGGGGAACATCGTGACAGCTGGAAAGATCGATGGGAAGAGAGGCAGATGCAGACAAAGAAAAATTATACAAGATGGATTGAGACGGCAGCATGGAGGAATATCATCAGTAGAGTTGATCCAGAACCGAGATCTGTGGAGAGTCATGAATGCCTACTCCAACCGGCATGGCACTTGATTATGATGATGCACAGTTAAAACCATCGTTGTCCTTGACGTAAATTACATTTACCTTTGAAGTCGAAGTGGGTTCGCCTGACGGCGAGGGACACTGGTAATGGGGAAAGCTAATCCACGCGCAAAAATCAGACACGTACGCTACAAGTTGTAACACATGTATGGAAAACGCTTGGGTTCAAAGCCAACGATTAAAAAACCACACCTAAATTTAATCAGAACAGACTGGAATAAACTTAAAATAACATTATAATGATACCATTGACCTAAAAATACGAGTAGAACATGTTCTAACATTCCTGGCACTAAGGAATCATAAGACGTGTTTGGTGATTGCATTTCACACATGGGTGGAGATCTATACGGCATTCATCTATATAATAGGACAGTGCGTCTCTGTCTATTTATTATACAGTGAAGCAATGGAACGGAGAGGCCATGAACGAACATCACAGTAAACGGAGAGATACTATTGCAAGTAGCAAGTTTCTCATATCTTGTACATGTAATGTAAGGTCATCAATGAACATCACAGTAAACGGAGAGATACTATTGCAAGTAGCAAGTTTCTCATATCTTGTACATGTAATGTAAGGTCATCAATGAACATCACAGTAAACGGAGAGATACTATTGCAAGTAGCAAGTTTCTCATATCTTGTACATGTAATGTAAGGTCATCAATGAACATCACAGTAAACGGAGAGATACTATTGCAAGTAGCAAGTTTCTCATATCTTGTACATGTAATGTAAGGTCATCAATGAACATCACAGTAAACGGAGAGATACTATTGCAAGTAGCAAGTTTCTCATATCTTGGACATGTAATGTAAGGTCATCAATGAACACCACAGCAAATGGAGAGATACTATTGCAAGTAGCAAGTTTCTCATATCTTGTACATGTAATGTAAGGTCATCAATGAACATCACAGTAAACGGAGAGATACTATTGCAAGTAGCAAGTTTCTCATATCTTGTACATGTAATGTAAGGTCATCAATGAACATCACAGTAAACGGAGAGATACTATTGCAAGTAGCAAGTTTCTCATATCTTGTACATGTAATGTAAGGTCATCAATGAACATCACAGTAAACGGAGAGATACTATTGCAAGTAGCAAGTTTCTCATATCTTGTACATGTAATGTAAGGTCATCAATGAACATCACAGTAAACGGAGAGATACTATTGCAAGTAGCAAGTTTCTCATATCTTGTACATGTAATGTAAGGTCATCAATGAACATCACAGTAAACGGAGAGATACTATTGCAAGTAGCAAGTTTCTCATATCTTGTACATGTAATGTAAGGTCATCAATGAACATCACAGTAAACGGAGAGATACTATTGCAAGTAGCAAGTTTCTCATATCTTGTACATGTAATGTAAGGTCATCAATGAACATCACAGTAAACGGAGAGATACTATTGCAAGTAGCAAGTTTCTCATATCTTGTACATGTAATGTAAGGTCATCAATGAACATCACAGTAACGGAGAGATACTATTGCAAGTAGCAAGTTTCTCATATCTTGGACATGTAATGTAAGGTCATCAATGAACATCACAGTAAACGGAGGAGATACTATTGCAAGTAGCAAGTTTCTCATATCTTGTACATGTAATGTAAGGTCATCAATGACATCACAGTAAACGGAGAGATACTATTGCAAGTAGCAGTTTCTCATATCTTGGACATGTATGTAAGGTCATCAATGAACACCACAGCAAATGGAGAGATACTATTGCAAGTAGCAAGTTTCTCATTTCTTAGACATGTAATGTAAGGTCATCAATGAACACCACAGTAAACGGAGAGATACTATTGCAAGTAGCAAGTTTCTCATATCTTGTACATGTAATGTAAGGTCATCAATGAACATCACAGTAAACGGAGAGATACTATTGCAAGTAGCAAGTTTCTCATATCTTGTACATGTAATGTAAGGTCATCAATGAACATCACAGTAAACGGAGAGATACTATTGCAAGTAGCAAGTTTCTCATATCTTGTACATGTAATGTAAGGTCATCAATGAACATCACAGTAAACGGAGAGATACTATTGCAAGTAGCAAGTTTCTCATATCTTGTACATGTAATGTAAGGTCATCAATGAACATCACAGTAAACGGAGAGATACTATTGCAAGTAGCAAGTTTCTCATATCTTGGACATGTAATGTAAGGTCATCAATGAACACCACAGCAAATGGAGAGATACTATTGCAAGTAGCAAGTTTCTCATTTCTTAGACATGTAATGTAAGGTCATCAATGAACACCACAGTAAACGGAGAGATACTATTGCAAGTAGCAAGTTTCTCATATCTTGTACATGTAATGTAAGGTCATCAATGAACACCACAGCAAATGGAGAGATACTATTGCAAGTAGCAAGTTTCTCATATCTTGTACATGTAATGTAAGGTCATCAATGAACACCACAGTAAACGGAGAGATACTATTGCAAGTAGCAAGTTCTCATTTCTTACACATGTAATGTAAGGTCATCAATGAACACCACAGTAAAACGGAGAGATACTATTGCAAGTAGCAAGTTTCTCATATCTTGGACATGTAAATGTAAGGTCATCATGAACACCACAGTAAACGGAGAGATACTATTGCAAGTAGCAAGTTTCTCATTTCTTACACATGTAATGTAAGGTCATCAATGAACACCACAGTAAACGGAGAGATACTATTGCAAGTAGCAAGTTTCTCATATCTTGGACATGTAATGTAAGGTCATCAATGAACACCACAGTAAACGGAGAGATACTATTGCAAGTAGCAAGTTTCTCATTTCTTAGACATGTAATGTAAGGTCATCAATGAACACCACAGTAAACGGAGAGATACTATTGCAAGTAGCAAGTTTCTCATTTCTTAGACATGTAATGTAAGATTATGGCAGAACTGAAACATAAATCAAAGGGAGAATAGAAGTGGTCAGAAATGTTTTCAGCAACATTAAATTAGTATTAACATCTAAAGATATTAACAACGCATTAAACATGAGAACTGTCAAATGTTACATATATTCAACACTACTGTATGGTGCCTACGGAAGCTAAGGGAATGAACAAACAATTAGAAAGTCGATTAGAGGCCCTGGAGATGTGGATATACAGAAGAATATGGCATATGTCCGTTAAACAGAAACAATCAAACACAGTGGCTTTAGAAACAACCGGGAGTGAAAAGAGAGTTCATGACATAAATAAAATAGAGGCAAATAAAATATTTCAGCCACGTTAAAAGACATAACATTCTTATAAGAACCATACGGGAGGGTATGGTTGAAGGCAATTGAGCAAGAGGTAGACAACGATACACGTGGGAAGATAACATCTAGAGATGGGCTAACAGCAGTTTGGCAGAATGTACAAGAAACAAAAAGTTTGGAGATCCATTGTAACCAACTTTTCATTTTGGTAGCGGCACGTGAACAATTATTGACAGTGCACTAAACAGCCGGGATGGAAGAGTGATTAGCGTGCTGTCATCTTACCATAATAACGGAATAGTATGAATAGTGTCTGGGAAGGACATAAGATGAGGAAAAGAACTGGTTAACTCATTCAGTAAACCGTTGATTATGTGAAGGGCTAAAACAATATGTACAACATTGTATGTGTGACGTCATTCCTGTTTTCACAGGCGTTTGCCCTTGACAACAGAAGAAAGGAGATGGCAAGCCTGAGTACTGGACAGGGAACCAGATAGCAAGTCTGAGTACAGGGTAGGTAACCAGATAGCAAGTCTGGGTACAAGGTAGGTAACCAGATAGCAAGTCTGGGTACAAGGTAGGTAACCAGATAGCAAGTCTGCGTACAGGGTAGGAAACCAGATAGCAAGTCTGAGTACTGGACAGGAAACCAGATAGCAAGTCAGGGTACAGGGTAGAAAACCAGATAGCAAGTCTGGGTACAGGGTAGGAAACCAGATAGCAAGTCTGAGTACTGGACAGGAAACCAGATAGCAGGTCTGCGTACAGGGTTAGAAACCAGATAGCAAATCTGGGTACAGGGTAGGAAACCAGATAGCAAGTCTTGGTACTGGACAGGAAACCAGATAGCAAGTCCGGGTATATGGTAGGAAACCAGATAGCAAGTCTGGGTACAGGACAGGAAACCAGATAGCAAGTCTGAATACTGGACAGGAAACCAGATAGCAAGTCTTTGTACTGGACAGGAAACCAGATAGCAAGTCTGGGTATATGGTAGGAAACCAGATAGCAAGTCTGGGTACAGGACAGGAAACCAGATAGCAAGTCTGAGTACTGGACAGGAAACCAGATAGCAAGTCTGGGTACTCTACAGGAAAGCAGATAGCAAGTCTGGGTACAGGGTAGGAAACCAGAGCAAGTCTGAGTACTGGACAGGAAACCAGATAGCAAGTCTGAGTACTGGACAGGAAGCCAGATTGCAAGTCTAGGTACAGGGTAGATAACCAGATAGCAAGTCTGGGTACTGGACAGGAAACCAGATAGCAAGTCTGAGTACTGGACAGGAAACCAGATAGCAAGTCTGAGTACTGGACAGGAAACCAGATAGCAAGTCTGGGTACAGGGTAGGAAACCAGATAGCCAATCTGGGTACAGGGTAGGAAACCAGATAGCAAGTCTGAGTACTGGACAGGAAACCAGATAGCAAGTCTGCGTACATGGTAGGAAACCAGATAGCAAATCTGGGTACAGGGTAGGAAACCAGATAGCAAGTCTTGGTACTGGACAGGAAACCAGATAGCAAGTCTGGGTATATAGTAGAAAACCAGATAGCAAGTCTGGGTACAGGGTAGGAATCCAGATAGCAAGTCTGGGTACAGGGTAGGAAACCAGATAGCAAGTCTGGGTACAGGGTAGGAAACCAGATAGCAAGTCTGGGTACAGGACAGGAAACCAGATAGCAAGTCTGAGTACTGGACAGGAAACCAGATAGCAAGTCTGAGTACTGGACAGGAAACCAGATAGCAAGTCTGGGTACTCTACAGGAAAGCAGATAGCAAGTCTGGGTACAGGGTAGGAAACCAGATAGCAAGTCTGAGTACTGGACAGGAAGCCACATAGCATGTTTGGGTACCAGGTAGAAAACCAGATGGTAAGAGTGAGTACAGGGCATGAAACCAGATGGTAAGAGTGAATGAACTAACGAACGAACAATTTTTATTTTCAAAGGGTTAAGAATTGGGCACACAGTCCTGTCTCACATTCTGCCCTTTTTCTTTCTTTCCTCTGAAACATTCTTTCATTCAACATCATATATGAAGCAAATCTTTGACAACAAAGAACAATAAGCATTAAAACGCATGCAAATTAATCAGTAAAACATGACTCACTGAGGCAATGTTTAACATGGGCATTATAAATACCTAAGGAATATGTAACGTGCCATACATATGGGAATGTATTTTTTGGCTAGTTGTCGTTTGAGATAATTTACCCTTATTATTTTCTTTTTTATGTTTTTTGTTTGTTTATGGGGGAATGTAGTTTGTACTGAGGTAGTGTTCAAACAGGTTGCGAATGTATGTATAATGATTGGTGGTGTCTTTGATTTCTTGTGGAAGATTGTTCCACAAATGAACGGAAGAGTATACTAAGCTTGTTATATAATTCTATCCTAGGTTTAGGAACATGGAGTATATTTAGTCGTTAGCTGTGTCTTGCGTTATATTTAAACAATGGCCAAAGGTAGCTTGGAGCATTTTGAAATAGGAGGATTTCAGACAGTCTTGCTTGAAATCAGCGACTGGACAGATTTCACGAAGGAAGCTTCGTAGTCGCTGAAACCGCTGACAACTGACTCAGTGTGTCATTGTAGGTGATGCGTTAAAAGCACATTCTGGGAATCTCCGTAGAAAAATGATTATCCCGCCAACCACACGCCCCGAATGTTCTGTGTTCGATTCCGGCTTAAGTCGTTCGGTTCACGAGTGCAGTTTTCTAGGAGATTCCTGGGAGTCGTCGCTGGAGCTACGGAGTTCGCGCTTTGTGCCACGTTTTTGGTAGGACAATATGTGGAAAGAGACCGAGTCTTGTGAGATAAAACCCGGTGCAATGAAGCTGATCCTCTTGACTTCAAAATCTTGTAAAGTGTGTTTGTGAATGAACTTAACCTGTGGCAGACAAAACGAAACCACCTTCTACAAGGTTAGAAAAGCACTTGCAACTTGAGGTAGTTTTGAAAACATGTTATTGATATGAACAACATGCATAAAAACTACATATTATGACTAACAATTATTATAATATGACATTGGTTTCGGCTCAAAGGTGCCTAACCAGACACACCGCGATTACGTCTGAAAAAGCACTCAGATGAACGCAGCAGAAGAACATAATATGACATAATCAGTCGCAAAATAACCTAAACATGTTTAAACACATAATTTACAAACAACAGGTTGCACGATTTATTCTCTGGTATATTTCGCTACATCGCACCAGTTGCATACTGCAGATTTATATATAATATGATGTGAATAGAAGAATCATATGTTGTCCAAATTATGCAACACACTGTCAATGAAACTGTATCCCCGCGGTAATCGCACAACCTTCAAATACAGGAACATTAACTTATCCAAAAACAAGGCGAAAATATACACTAATATGCACAGTTATAGAACATTATATACAATAATAAGAACGGGACAAACCGTTATCTTTGGTCATGTGATGGGAAGAAAGGCATTGGGGAACATCGTGACAGCTGGAAAGATCGATGGGAAGAGAGGCAGATGCAGACAAAGAAAAATTATACAAGATGGATTGAGACGGCAGCATGGAGGAATATCATCAGTAGAGTTGATCCAGAACCGAGATCTGTGGAGAGTCATGAATGCCTACTCCAACCGGCATGGCACTTGATTATGATGATGCACAGTTAAAACCATCGTTGTCCTTGACGTAAATTACATTTACCTTTGAAGTCGAAGTGGGTTCGCCTGACGGCGAGGGACACTGGTAATGGGGAAAGCTAATCCACGCGCAAAAATCAGACACGTACGCTACAAGTTGTAACACATGTATGGAAAACGCTTGGGTTCAAAGCCAACGATTAAAAAACCACACCTAAATTTAGTCAGAACAGACTGGAATAAACTTAAAATAACATTATAATGATACCACTGACCCAAAAATACGAGTAGAACATGTTCTAACATTCCTGGCACTAAGGAATCATAAGACGTGTTTGGTGATTGCATTGCACACATGAGTGGAGATCTATAGGGCTTTCATCTATATAATAGGACAGTGCGTCTCTGTCTATTTATTATACAGTGAAGCAATGGAACGGAGAGGCCATGAACGAACATCACAGTAAACGGAGAGATACTATTGCAAGTAGCAAGTTTCTCATATCTTGTACATGTAATGTAAGGTCATCAATGAACATCACAGTAAACGGAGAGATACTATTGCAAGTAGCAAGTTTCTCATATCTTGTACATGTAATGTAAGGTCATCAATGAACATCACAGTAAACGGAGAGATACTATTGCAAGTAGCAAGTTTCTCATATCTTGTACATGTAATGTAAGGTCATCAATGAACACCACAGTAAACGGAGAGATACTATTGCAAGTAGCAAGTTTCTCATATCTTGTACATGTAATGTAAGGTCATCAATGAACATCACAGTAAACGGAGAGATACTATTGCAAGTAGCAAGTTTCTCATATCTTGTACATGTAATGTAAGGTCATCAATGAACATCACAGTAAACGGAGAGATACTATTGCAAGTAGCAAGTTTCTCATATCTTGTACATGTAATGTAAGGTCATCAATGAACATCACAGTAAACGGAGAGATACTATTGCAAGTAGCAAGTTTCTCATATCTTGGACATGTAATGTAAGGTCATCAATGAACACCACAGTAAACGGAGAGATACTATTGCAAGTAGCAAGTTTCTCATTTCTTAGACATGTAATGTAAGGTCATCAATGAACACCACAGTAAACGGAGAGATACTATTGCAAGTAGCAAGTTTCTCATATCTTAGACATGTAATGTAAGGTCATCAATGAACATCACAGTAAACGGAGAGATACTATTGCAAGTAGCAAGTTTCTCATATCTTGTACATGTAATGTAAGGTCATCAATGAACATCACAGTAAACGGAGAGATACTATTGCAAGTAGCAAGTTTCTCATATCTTGTACATGTAATGTAAGGTCATCAATGAACATCACAGTAAACGGAGAGATACTATTGCAAGTAGCAAGTTTCTCATATCTTGTACATGTAATGTAAGGTCATCAATGAACATCACAGTAAACGGAGAGATACTATTGCAAGTAGCAAGTTTCTCATATCTTGGACATGTAATGTAAGGTCATCAATGAACACCACAGTAAACGGAGAGATACTATTGCAAGTAGCAAGTTTCTCATTTCTTAGACATGTAATGTAAGGTCATCAATGAACACCACAGTAAACGGAGAGATACTATTGCAAGTAGCAAGTTTCTCATTTCTTAGACATGTAATGTAAGATTATGGCAGAACTGAAACATAAATCAAAGGGAGAATAGAAGTGGTCAGAAATGTTTTCAGCAACATTAAATTAGTATTAACATCTAAAGATATTAGCAACGCATTAAACATGAGAACTGTCAAATGTTACATATATTCAACACTACTGTATGGTGCCTGCGGAAGCTAAGGGAATGAACAAACAATTAGAAAGTCGATTAGAGGCCCTGGAGATGTGGATATACAGAAGAATATGGCATATGTCCGTTAAACAGAAACAATCAAACACAGTGGCTTTAGAAACAACCGGGAGTGAAAAGAGAGTTCATGACATAAATAAAATAGAGGCAAATAAAATATTTCAGCCACGTTAAAAGACATAACATTCTTATAAGAACCATACGGGAGGGTATGGTTGAAGGCAATTGAGCAAGAGGTAGACAACGATACACGTGGGAAGATAACATCTAGAGATGGGCTAACAGCAGTTTGGCAGAATGTACAAGAAACAAAAAGTTTTGGAGATCCATTGTAACCAACTTTTATTTTGGTAGCGGCACGTGAACAATTATTGACAGTGCACTAAACAGCCGGGATGGAAGAGTGATTAGCGTGCTGTCATCTTACCATAATAACGGAATAGTATGAATAGTGTCTGGGAAGGACATAAGATGAGGAAAAGAACTGGTTAACTCATTCAGTAAACCGTTGATTATGTGAAGGGCTAAAACAATATGTACAACATTGTATGTGTGACGTCATTCCTGTTTTCACAGGCGTTTGCCCTTGACAACAGAAGAAAGGAGATGGCAAGCCTGAGTACTGGACAGGGAACCAGATAGCAAGTCTGAGTACAGGGTAGGTAACCAGATAGCAAGTCTGGGTACAAGGTAGGTAACCAGATAGCAAGTCTGGGTACAAGGTAGGTAACCAGATAGCAAGTCTGCGTACAGGGTAGGAAACCAGATAGCAAGGCTGAGTACTGGACAGGAAACCAGATTGCAAGTCTGGGTACAGGGTAGAAAACCAGATAGCAAGTCTGGGTACAGGGTAGGAAACCAGATAGCAAGTCTGAGTACTGGACAGGAAACCAGATAGCAGGTCTGCGTACAGGGTTAGAAACCAGATAGCAAATCTGGGTACAGGGTAGGAAACCAGATAGCAAGTCTTGGTACTGGACAGGAAACCAGATAGCAAGTCCGGGTATATGGTAGGAAACCAGATAGCAAGTCTGGGTACAGGACAGGAAACCAGATAGCAAGTCTGAATACTGGACAGGAAACCAGATAGCAAGTCTGAGTACTGGACAGGAAACCAGATAGCAAGTCTGGGTACTCTACAGGAAAGCAGATAGCAAGTCTGGGTACAGGGTAGGAAACCAGATAGCAAGTCTGAGTACTGGACAGGAAGCCAGATTGCAAGTCTGGGTACAAGGTAGGTAACCAGATAGCAAGTCTGGGTACTGGACAGGAAACCAGATAGCAAGTCTGAGTACTGGACAGGAAACCAGATAGCAAGTCTGAGTACTGGACAGGAAACCAGATAGCAAGTCTGGGTACAGGGTAGGAAACCAGATAGCAAGTCTGGGTACAGGGTAGGAAACCAGATAGCAAGTCTGAGTACTGGACAGGAAACCAGATAGCAAGTCTGCGTACAGGTTAGGAAACCAGATAGCAAATCTGGGTACAGGGTAGGAAACCAGATAGCAAGTCTTGGTACTGGACAGGAAACCAGATAGCAAGTCTGGGTACAGGGTAGGAAACCAGATAGCAAGTCTGGGTACAGGACAGGAAACCAGATAGCAAGTCTGAGTACTGGACAGGAAACCAGATAGCAAGTCTGAGTACTGGACAGGAAACCAGATAGCAAGTCTGGGTACTCTACAGGAAAGCAGATAGCAAGTCTGGGTACAGGGTAGGAAACCAGATAGCAAGTCTGAGTACTGGACAGGAAGCCACATAGCATGTTTGGGTATCAGGTAGAAAACCAGATGGTAAGAGTGAGTACAGGGGATGAAACCAGATGGTAAGAGTGAATGAACTAACGAACGAACAATTTTTATTTTCAAAGGGTTAAGAATTGGGCACACAGTCCTGTCTCACATTCTGTCCTTTTTCTTTCTTTCCTCTGAAACATTCTTTCATTCAACATCATATATGAAGCAAATCTTTGACAACAAAGAACAATAAGCATTAAAACGCATGCAAATTAATCAGTAAAACATGACTCACTGAGGCAATGTTTAACATGGGCATTATAAATACCTAAGGAAGATGTAACGTGCCATACATATGGGAATGCATTTTTTGGCTAGTTGTCGTTTGAGATAATTTACCCTTATTATTTTCTTTTTTATGTTTTTTGTTTGTTTATGGGGGAATGTAGTTTGTACTGAGGTAGTGTTCAAACAGGTTGCGAATGTATGTATAATGATTGGTGGTGTCTTTGATTTCTTGTGGAAGATTGTTCCACAAATGAACGGAAGAGTATACTAAGCTTGTTATATAATTCTATCCTAGGTTTAGGAACATGGAGTATATTTAGTCGTTAGCTGTGTCTTGCGTTATATTTAAACAATGGCCAAAGGTAGCTTGGAGCATTTTGAAATAGGATTTTGTGAATTAGTTTAACCTTATTAAATAGTAGGCGTGTGTGGAGTGGCAGTAACTGGAGACGTTTATGTAGGTTAGAATTGTCGGTAAGCTTTTCACCATTAATTAAACACACTGCTCTTTTCTGGAGTGAATAAAGGCGTTTTGTTATTGATTTGGATCATCCATCCCAGATTGTGGAGCAATAATCAATATGTGTTTGTATATGGGAAGTATAGAATATCTTTCTTGTGTGAGTATTGTTGAGTACTTGCAGGAAACCAGATACCAAGTCTCGACACTGGGCAGGAAACAAGATAGCAAGTATGGGTAATGTGCATTCAGTTCTGTATTTGATACTCTAGCTAGAACATCAGCTGTGATGTCTTATACTATCTCTAAGTTCTTCTGTGTTAATAACACGTACCAACAGTTAACGAAGGGATCTGCACATGGACGCAAACTGATTCACGCACACGATCATGCCTCGGTCACTAAAGTACTTTGACCACATTAAGCGCTATAAGCTTGTTGCATATCCTTTACAGGACGTCACAATCAACCCCATCACTTTTTAGCTTTTTTTATGATTGTCTAGGTAATTTGTACTTTCAGATGTATTTTATTGATTTATGAACGACCAACGCTGATACCAATGTTAAAAATCAACACAAATATGTCTGCTTCTAAATCGCCTGCAGCTGATTTCAAACCCTGTGTGTCGGATTGCGAAACTCTTTCGTTATTCCATATTGTAATTCTGACACGAGTCCCGCACCTCCACACGGGCATCATGGATGGCTACTGATGAGCGAAGGGGGGAAAAGCCAAGGTATCTGATGTGAAGGACCCTGTCCAAGAAACACACGTTACAGGCTGCAAATTCAACGCTATAATGGCTTGCAAACAACAGTAAATGAAGTCGTAGTTCGTGGGAGAGGAAGCAGTGGTCTACAAACACGACGGTAAGCACCTGGTATTTAAATGAATCTACATGAACATAAATTACAAAAAGACACTGTTTGTTTCTTTTATTTTAACTGCGTATGATGTTCTCCGGCTGCTACCCGTTTGTAAATCATGTTTATTGTATTTTAATGTCATAAGAAGACGGTGGAGAGATAATATATATACAGACCTACAAGCACTTGGAATCAACGACTGGCAAGAGAAGGTCAACCAGAGAGACGAATGGAGACGGATTGTATCTGCAGCAAAGAACCTCAATGGCTCGGAACGCTGAAGAAGAAGAAGAAGAAGAAGAAGAAGAAGAAGAAGAAGAAGAAGAAGAAGAAGAAGAAGAAGAAGAAGAAGAAGAAGAAGAAGAAGAAGAAGAAGAAGAAGAAGAAGAAGAAGAAGAAGGAGAAGGAGGAGAAGAAGAAGAAGAAGAAGAAGAAGAAGAAGAAGAAGAAGAAGAAGAAGAAGAAGAAGAAGAAGAAGAAGAAGAAGAAGAAGAAGAAGAAGAAGAAGAAGAAGAAGAAGAAGAAGGAGAAGAAGAGAAGAAGAAGAAGAAGAAGAAGAAGAAGAAGAAGAAGAAGAAGAAGGAGAAGAAGAAGAAGAAGAAGAAGAAGAAGAAGAAGAAGAAGAAGAAGAAGAAGAAGAAGAAGAAGAAGAAGAAGAAGAAGAAGAAGAAGAAGAAGAAGGAGAAGAAGAAGAAGAAGAAGAAGAAGAAGAAGAAGAAGAAGAAGAAGAAGATATTAATTTTATATGCCTATGTTTGTTTTGTTCTTGACAAAGGTACTGACTACCGAAAGTTGTCTTGCTTTTTATTCTTACTTATTTTTTTATTTTTGCATATCCTTTACAGGACATCGCTGTCAACATCAGCATCTTTCAACTGATTGTTGATTTCTCGGCAAGATTACGCACAGTAGTTTGCCATTGCTTTCTGAGCAACCGGCTCACATAACCCGTAAGTTACCAACGCGGCAATAACCTCTACTGATTCTCGCGCAGATTTCATTCCTCCCGTGGATATACGGAATTACGGAGAAAGACGTTAACCGCTAGGCCAGGAAGACCGGCTTATTCTTACTTATTTCAATAATATTTGTGTTAGTTTTTTTTTCTCTTTGTTTGTGTTTGTTTTGTTTTATTTTTGTATTTTTGTTTACTCTAACATAACATTATTTTCGCTTATTTCCCTACATTAATCATTTTGTTTACGCGAAAGAGACGCTAGCCAGGTATCTAGATGTGTTTGTTTTTATTGCGCACCTCTGATTTAACATACATGCTTATTTCATAATATACTTTTTTTAACCTCCTCCAAGCAACAGTTGTTAGTTGTATTAACCGTGGAAGTTACTCGTTGCGCTCGTCTCAAGAAACCACATCTCAGCTACCTCAATGTTCTTCCTCATTTGTTCATTCACATTTACGGTTGCCAGACAGTTGCCCGAATAATGCTATCGGGACGCGCATTTGTCCCGGTCCCCCCAAGTCAAAAGAAATATTTAATGCATCACAATCTGTCCCAGTTGTCAGTAACAGACACAGTACTTATATTTTCATTGCGGCTGTAGTTGTTGTTTTCTGTCTGTTGTGATTTGTGTTAGCATTTTTGTAGCCAGGGTTGTGTGATGGGTGTAATAAATTATGTAGGATCTTGATATTTGTATAACAATTGGGGTTTCAAAGTTCTGAAGAGAAAGTTTTCTTTTATGGTTTCTTTGGTTATTATCACTTTAAGGAGAAATGTCCCGGTCTCTGTGTTACATCTGGCAACAATATTAACGTTCTGAGATTCACTGCCATACTGGGCACAACATTACCGTCCGATGGGTTTGTGCGATTATATGACCAATGCTGGTTTAATATAAAATGATGACACTTATGGTTGTATCTCAATGGTTATAAACGAATTCTGTCAATATTCCACAGTTGTGGGTTCATGTGGATGATAGACTTGGCTAATGAAGAAACCTTTTGAGGGGGGCTAGTTGATCATGCGATTAGCTGCACGTTTGTTCCTGCAACTTGGCGCCGTCGACGTTTGGAGGTAAGAGATTCGAATCCTGATCGGTAAATATAGCTTTAAATGTGTATGTTGTCTAGTGCGTAATCTAGTCTCTACTTCCTTTTCTTTCTTCTATGAAGGCCAAACAATACATGTGTGTTTGTTTATGAAGCGCAACAAGTGAACAAGTTGAGTTGAGATGAGTTGAGTTGCGTTGAATTTAGTTGAGTTGAGTTCATATCACAGCACTCGGGACATTCTCATATCCTCATCTTAAACAACCAGCGAAGCTTCCCAATACTAATGGTCCCCCAACAGCAGTCTAATTATGTGTCCATCTGGTATTTCCTCGGAGTATTGCGTTACAGGGCGATCCTCTGGCCACTCCCGGCAGCACCATTCTCTCCAGCCCGTGGTGATCTGTTTGTTCTTCCTCACTATATGCACGATCCCAAAGAGCCACGACCACGTCTGCCTTATCATGCATTAATACTCCACCAAGTGGTTAAGATCCACCCAAACTAGCTCGTACTCGGCAAAGAAAAACCCACCGATGCTGTTATGTTTCGTTGAATGGAAACTTGCCGCTCTGCCAAAAGCATGAATATCTTCACCTCTTTTCATCATACTCTGTGAGTCGGTTACAACTACTTCATGCACATGCTGTTTGTCCTCCAGCCAGCGAAAGACCGCCGTAACTGCTTCCGCCTCCATTCTCAGGCTACATGTTATGGTATCATATGACAGGCTCTCCTGCACAAAACACCGTCCACAAACTTTTGTAACAAACCCCCAAGGCACTTCTTTCTTTCACCTCTTATCACAGAGCCATCCGTGTAGATGATTTCGCCAAGCAGGTAAACAAGTGTTCACTGAATGAACATTATGTGTATTTGTACACAACGTGCGTCCGCTTTGTACACGGTATTTTTCTTCTGCTGGCACCGAAGGTATTCCATGTGTATAATCAATTACCGAATGGATAGATCCTATGCCCTTATGAAACAGTATGTGATCTCACGGAATCGATTACAATACACAAAGATAAGTCAACAGTGAACGGGAATCGCACTGTCATCTATGAATACAGACAGCTTTGCCAACAGCGACAAAGGCTTGTTGTCTGAACGCGGTCAAAAGAGATGGATCGACATGGGGAAGCAGCATCACCAATTGCCTTGCCGATTGGCGTGGGCGATGATGTTTCTGCACAATTTCAATCTCTAAGAGAATGTATCAATTCGTATGCTGACTCTCTTCCATGCCATGACATTGGACGGTTAATAATTTTCTCTCGCCGTCTTTCTCTAACTCTCTGTGCACAAATCTCTCCATCTACCCCAACATGTTCCAGTTTACTTCTTCTCTTAATGTGCCCAAAGAATGATGTTTGCGATAAGTCTTTGCGACTTAGCCTTCCTCAAAATGTCCCTCTTGCTCATTTTGGCTGTCCAGGGAATTTTCAGCATTCTTCTATGAAACTTCATCGCCAAAGTCTCCAGGGATTTTCTCGCTAGTAATTAATTGTCCAGGTTTCGCAGCCTTATGTTAAAACTGGTTCTATGCAACATGCAAGAATTTTTTTTTCTATCCTCCAATGGCAAAGACTTATCGCATAAAATGTTCTGTATTTGATAGAATGCAGGTTTTACTTGTCCCATTCTATACTTTATCTCTGTGATGCATCTTCCATCTAATGTTGTCCATGTGCCACACGGCAATATGCGGGATACAATAAGAGACCCGGACTAAGCTTCTAATGTTGACGTCAGGCTTATTAGTATTGTGGTACGTATGGTTATAGAAAACAATCGTCACTGTATGGGTCATGTGGACAATATCACATCAATCGCTTTTATTACCCAGAAGATGTCTTCGCTCCACTTTTAGACTGAGTCGACCTGAGACACCAGTTAAATCTGAAAAGAATCCACTGCAAAGGGAATTTGAACAGATGAGCAACGGACTGTCAAGCCAACGTGCTGGTCAATGTTGGTCAACAGTGGACAGTGTAGCTGGAGATACAGAATCGGGACGTGCAGGTTTTGGGAGTTAACTGACCTGAATCTTTATCTACGTCTACACTGACCAGCAAAGGAAGGATCAGCCATGATGTCCTCTAGGACGTATCATGTTCAAGAGAACACACTTCTCAGCCAGCGAGATTGCAAGTCGTTAGACTTTAGGTAGCACGAGAAAACTGATTACTTTGATAGCAAAGTGGATAATGCAATAGTTTAGTAACTAGTCATTGAACAATACTCTGAAATGGAAGATATATAACTAGGTCTCATGCACATCCCTCACAGGGGGATCGAGGGGAAAAAATAGTATTAAGCAAGCTTTGATTAATTTAATCTTTCATGGTTTTATTTATAATAACATATCAAATAACTTCCCTGAAAACATTACACCGTATAGACTAAGAAATATGTTTATGTTAATATTTACATTTTGATATGCGTGGACAACTTTGTAAAACACTGCAATGAACCGTGTCAAAATGCACGGATACATCTTATGGACACTTGACTTAACACAGACAGGATGTCAACATCAACAGATGCCTGAACGACTGTCAGCGCCTGTTTCAGGGATGCCTGGGAGAAAGCCAAACCGCATAACTTACTGTCAGTAAACATAAAAAGCTGGTTCTCTGTACGCCACATGCAATTGCATTCACCAATTTAAATGCAGGTGCTTGTCTACCTACATTGCCGATCAGAGAGACAGATGTAAAATAGGGTGGTGGAATACATATCCAACTGCCTGATAGAATTATAAACAAATAAGACCCCGGTAACCTAGCAAACACTACACACCTGAAACTACAACGTCATCAATAGCGCGCCACATTTCGGAAACTGCTCTTGTGATTGATAGAGACATTGTGCTTCGTGTGCTGTGTAACACACGAAAAGGACGAATGTTAACAATGGCAAAAGCCATTGCTATTCATATAGAAAATCAACTTCGTGCATACAAAAATCCATAATAGTAAGTTTAAAATTGCCGTGGTAGACAGTTCACTTTACCGCCGGGATATGACTGCTGTGTATTTAAATTTGAAGAGTTTACGTTATTGCCTTAGATTATGTTATGTGAATTCTGCTGCATCCACCTGACGAGTTACAGCGAATTATGCCAGGCAATGAACGCACCATGTGTGATGTGCTCTTCGCATGTTCATCTATCGAAGAGTCGTGTGTAGTTGTTTAGATTGACTATACTAAAGAAATTTGACCATGTACTTGCTCTGTACAATGTTTCTATACATGGCCCTTGTGAAAATAAATAACGTAAGTTAGTTGCATTTGAATACAGGACGTTACAACTAACCCCGCATTTATTGGCTGCTTGTGATTTAAGGGGCAATGTTAGTTCAGATATTTGTCATTGGTAATACGTTGGACAAAGTTTTAAGACGCATCTTTGGACCCATTAGGGATACACAAAGTGGAGAGTGGAAAAGAAGAAGCAACAAAGACATTTATGATCTGTTTAAGTCCCCGCTAATCACTGGTATCATGAAGGCTAATAGATTACAATGGCTGGGGCATATAGAAAGAATGGAAAATAGTAGGGAAACAAAACTCGCTTACACTCAGGAAATAAATGACCGTAGACCCCGAAGTAGACCAAGAAGACGGTGGAGAGATAATATATATATATACAGACCTACAAGCACTTGGAATCAATGACTGGCAAGAAAAGGTCTACCAGAGAGACGAATGGAGACGGATTGTATCTGCATCAAAGAACCTCAATGGCTCGGAACGCTGAAGAAGAGGAAGAATACGTTTGACATGGCAAACTACTGACATAAACATTGCATAGTAAATCACCTATGTCAACAAATGCTGAGGTTGATTACAACGTCCTATAAAATGCATGTAATTAACGTTAGTTTGCCATTGTTTCCTGAACTGCCTACTACCATCGACATCAACCCTAAGCTGTTTGTTTCCTGAACGGCCTACTACCATCAACATCAACCCTAAGCTGTCTGTTTCCTGAACGGCCTAATACCGTAAAGTAATACCATAGTCTTCAACCCAAAACTTTCTGTTTCCTGAACGGCTTGAAACCATAGACATGAATCCAAAAACAGTCTGTTTCCTGAATTGCCTAATACCATCGACATCAATCCAAAACTGTCCGTTTCCCGAAATGCTTAATACCATCGACGTCAACCCAAAGTTATCTGTTTTCTGAACGGTCTATTACTGTCGACATCACCCCAAAGTTACTGTTTCCTGAACTGCCTAATGCCATCGACATCACCCCAAAGTTACTGTTTCCTGAACTGCCTAATGCCATCGACATCACCCCAAAGTTAACTGTTTCCTGAACTGCCTAATGCCATCGACATCACCCCAAAGTTAACTGTTTTATGAACTGCCTAATGCCATCGACATCATCCCAAAGTTAACTGTTTCCTGAACTGCCTAACATCTACGACATCACCCCAAAGCTGTCTGTTTCTTAAACTGTCTAATACCATCGACATCAACTCAAATCTATTTATTTCCTGAATTGCCTAATACCATCGACATTAACCCAAAGCTGCCTGTTTCCAAAACACTGGCAGCTGATTTTGAACCACTGGCTCGGTATATCGGGGAATTACAAAAAGAAGTTTTACTATCATCCAAGCTACACCGCCGGTTATATTAAAGTAATACAAATGTGGCATTCCTGTTATTGCTATTTTCCTCCATGGAGTAGTTGCTGTGGCACACTGGAGCTGAAAGAAGCCACTTACAAATGTGTCTATATCATATAAATTTACAATACTCGATTTTCTTCTTTGGCGACAGGGAAATGCTCCACACATCACATCTGTAATTGGCCAGAGAGAAGATGCATTTTCTCAGAATGATGCCATCCATGGGGGGTTAACCCGGTTAACAAACATCCAAAGACGTCGGATGTGTAGGGCGAAAGTGGCAAATATCCAGCTCTGTTGTAAACAAGCACAACGCATTTACATCCTAAATAAACATTTCGGACGAACAAACGAACGAACGAAAGAACGGACGGACGGGCGGGCGGGCGGACGGACGGACGGACGGACGGACGGACGAACGGACGGACGGACGGACGAACGAACGAACGGACGGACGAACGAAAGAACGGACGGACGGACGGGCGGGCGGACGAACGGACGGACAGACGGATGCACGAAGAAGAAGAAGAAGAAGAAGAAGAAGAAGAAGAAGAAGAAGAAGAAGAAGAAGAAGAAGAAGAAGAAGTAGAAGAAGAAGAAGAAGAAGAAGAAGAAGAAGGAAAAGAAGGAGGATTCGAGCAACTACTTGCTGGTTCCGTGCCATGAGGGGTCAGATAGTCTGGTGGCTTTGTAGCGTATTATGTATTAAATTATTATGCTCTAACGGCTGGGTCGTGGGTTCAATCCTCACGCCGGTCAGTTGGACAAAAAAGTTGACTTCTCGTTCAGAAACTAATGACACACTATTGAACTGAAAATTGTCTAGATTATCACCTGCACTTGATGACAACGTCTTGAAAAGGAAATATCATTTTAAATTGTTGCATGGGCTTTTAATACTGTTTACGTTCTGCTTTGTTATAGAGAGTCTCCTTCTAAATTCTGTTGAGCAGCTTCGGTTGTTACTCATTTTGAAGCTCCAGTATTAACAGCTTGTCACAATTGCTGGTTTGTGCGGCGAGCGGCCTGTGGCGAACGAAATGCCCAAAACATGGAAGTGAGGAATTAAAGCAGACATGTGCAGGACGTTGTTATGGCAGCGAGGTTCTGTAAAGGACATGCTACTGAATGAATGAATGAATGAATGAATGAATGAATGTGCAGGACGTGGCGATTCCTTGCGTGAGCCCTGTACCAGAGCGTTATGTGTCGGCTCTGCAATTATGGAAATCTCCTTGGATGGCGGAAAAATGCCCATGGACTGCCCCTGCCTTCCCTTGAGGGTGGACAGTGAAGTCTTCGATCGTTCCAACTTGAGCAGCTGTGATGTGGACGACACCAAAACAATGAAAGTCCCCCATGAATGCTAACCTGGTTTTAAAAAAAAAATAACACACTCTTAAGTCGGATGTGTTGGCCTAATAGTTTTGGCCCAAGGGTGCCTAACCAGGCACAACGTGGAATGAGGAGTTCTGAAAAAACACTCCGGATGAACGCAGAAGAATCAGAAGATAACAATTTGTCAATGTCTTCATTATTGATTGTAATGTTTGTTCGACGTGTGGCTGTGTCTCTGACAGATACTATTACCTGCGAGAAAAACATACTTTTCCCTAAAACACAAGAAACTATACGCATTGATATTAAATGATCAATGCAGGGGTTGTTGAGTACAGCCGAAACAGCAGCAGTGTTGTGTTGGAGTGAACCGATCAGCTTGTGGTTAGTGCCAGAGGCATTCTATCACGTGGCTAAACACAGACCTGGGCCAGCCAGTGCTCATCCGGGTCAATGTGTGTTGTAATGCTCGGGATTCCACGTAACAGAGAAGTTTGGATTATACGAGATCGGGGATGGAGAAGTAGGGATAATACGGGATCGGGGGTGGAGAAGTAGGGATAATACGGGATCGGGGACGGAGAAGTTGGGATAATACGGGATCGGGGACAGAGAAGTTGGGATAATACGGGATCGAGGACAGAGAAGTTGGGATAATACGGGATCGGGGACGGAGAAGTTGGGATAATACGGGATCTGGGACAGAGAAGTTGGGATAATATGGGATCGGGGACGGAGAAGTTGGGATAATACGGGATCTGGGACAGAGAAGTTGGGATAATACGGGATCGAGGACAGAGAAGTTGGGATAATATGGGATCGGGGACAGAGAAATTGGGATAATACGGGATCAGGGACGGAGAAGTTGGGATAATACGGGATCGGGGACAGAGAAGTTGGGATAATACGGGATCGAGGACAGAGAAGTTGGGATAATACGGGATCGGGGACGGAGAAGTTGGGATAATACGGGATCTGGGACAGAGAAGTTGGGATAATACGGGATCGAGGATAGAGAAGTTGGAATAATACGGGATCGGGCACGGAGAAGTTGGGATAATACGGATCAGGGACAGAGAAGTTGGGATAATACGGGATTGAGGACAGAGAAGTTGGGATAATACGGGATCGGGGACGGAGAAGTTGGGATAATACGGGATCTGGGACAGAGAAGTTGGGATAATACGGGATCGAGGACAGAGAAGTTGGGATAATATGGGATCGGGGACAGAGAAGTTTGGATAATATGGGATCGGGGACAGAGAAGTTGGGATAATACTTGGTCAGGGACAGAAAAGTTGGGATAATACGGGATCAGGGACAGAGAAGTTGGGATAATACGGGATTGGTAACAGAGAAGTTGGGATAATATGGGTTTTGGGATTATCCGTGGCAGAGTGGTTACGGTGGTTGAGGCACGCAAATGAGTTAAAGAAGGTTCCATCGCCCAATTACTGAGTTGAGTGCGTGGAGCGACACTGTGAGCTGTGAATTTCGTGTGGAGTACTTTTACATCTGTCCACAGTTATTTGTAGCGTGAAGTGTATGTTCAAAATATGGTGGCCGGCCGGTTTCTAAACTAACTGGGTTGCCTTATGCAGTAATGTGTGGCTGCTGGTTTTCCAGTGACTGCCGCTTCCATTGACCATTAACTGTATTTTTTCGTGGCGAACTTTTGTGTTGGCATTCTGGCAGCAGCATTATGCTTAGTAAACCAGTGGGAGCTGTTGGTTTGTCGAGACTCGTGTCTGTTCCACTTTTCAGTTGGGGCAATGAGGTGCATTTTGTGTGATATCCACTGACACAGGAACGGGGCATAATAGGACGACCCATTGCTGTGCAGTTGGAACCGCGACTAACGACTAACTAACCATCTTAACATTTTGCTGGGAAATCCTCCTTCCAAAGACAAAAAGACAAGAAACATTCGTGCTCAATGAAATCATCGTACCCGTATCTACTGAGTAGTGAGGTTAGGCACCTTGCCTCCTCGGATAAAACGAAAAACAAAAGGTCGCGCACTGAAGTTGTGCACGATAAATATCTCAAGTTACTTGGGCATTGCAACAAGTAGGCATTTAGGCCACCACCACGGCAACATTGTTTCAAAATGAAACTTTGCCACGGGTAGATAGAGCCAGTTGCCTTGGGTTGAATCTGTTTAGAGGGATCAAACCTTTTGCAGCCGCATGCGAAGTGGGACTCACTGCTCAGATAAGGACTGATCACTCATGGAAATGTCCCGAGCGCTGTATTGTCTGTTCTTGGTTCACCGCAACTTAACTCAATTCAAATACGTGCCTCAATATTTATATAAACATGTTTGTACGGAGTCCTAGTCTTGTCTGTATCCTAGTCAGGACTTAGATATCACTGAGCTACCGTTTGACACTAGACGGTACTAATTGCTTTCTGTTAGCACTGAATGTTGGGCGGCGCTTACCAAACCCGACACCTCACATTGTGCAAACGGCTTCGAGCGGAGGAGTGCAATTCGGAGTGTACAAGCCTTACCCTAATCACGCAAAGGATATTCAACTAACTAACATTTCGGATATACGCATATGTATTTGAGTGTCAGTTTGCCTGCGTACGTGTATCTCTTTGTCTGTGAGTGTAAATGTGTGTATGTGTTTGTTTGTTTGTTTGTATGTTTGCGTGCGTATGACTGTATGTCTATTTGTCAGTTTTCGCGTCTATGTAGAGTTTTTTTCTAACTATACGTACTGATAGAGATCTCAGAACAATAATGATCAGGGTTTGGTAACAAAGAGCAGCCAATTGAATACAACCACTTAAGAATATTTTAACACATTAAACAAGGTGTTAGATAGGGTTATGTACCATCATCCGATCTGTTCAATTTGTACAGTGAAATAATGAGATTCATACAAAACACCCCTGGAATACCAGCTTGTACGCACAGTGTGAACAATCTGCATTATGCCGCTTACATGGTTCTGATAGTTGAAAACGAAACACAGTTACACTACATGATAGACATATTTATAGCATCCAGTCAAAACAACGGACTTAGTCTAAATAACAGAAAAACAGAAGCAATGATAAGTAAACTATCAAATGTCTTCCCACATGTAACATAGCAGTGAATTGAACCCGTCTGAAACAAGTCAGTGTTTTTAGATATTTGGAATGAATGAATTTCTAAAGAAATTAGAAGTAGGCGGTAAGAATTACACAATCACATGTAAGAAAATGGACGTTGCGGCTAAAGCCTTATTCAGAGCAGAAAAAAATAAACAAACAAGGACACCGGGTAGTGACCCTAGAGCATGTTTGTTCTAGACGAATCCAAGCACTTTATCGGTGTTGGAGGACTTGCAATGAACGCAGTGGTGACTAAATCGACAAATGATACATTTGTTCTGTACTTTGTCAGAATATATTCACATTCACCCCACCCCTCTAAAAATAATTAATAATAAAAAAAAAAATATAAGGTTTTCATTTAAAGCCCCTTCGTACAAATATGTAAGTTATTTATATATATATAGAATCACTCAAATGTGTACACCAACAACGGCAGGCGGAAGATGTATTAATGGAAGCTACACGTAGAACAATCCCAGCAAAGGGGGCATGTCACATGCTGAAGAATATTCTCTGCAATATCTTTCTGAAATTGTTATTTAGAGCTGTACGGAGCTAATCTTCGTGTATAGAAGCAAATCATGGACAGTTAGCAGATAAGTGAGGAATTATATGGAGGCTGCATAGATGTTATATAGGAGAATGAAGAGAAGACCGCGAACGGATGGAAATAGTAATGATGATATCTTGAAAGAAGTTAACCCACAAAGAGAACTAGTTACTAGCATGAGAATTAGACAGTCCACATTCTTTAGGACAGATGACAGAACAGGACAGATGAAGGGGAAGAGAGACAAGAGGATATAAGGGAAAGGATTCAATAAATTGACGTCATTAGCATAGCAGAACATCAGTATCAGAAATTATCGGCAGTACACGAGGTAGCAGGTCGTAGACAGACACCATCTTCAACGCCAGAAAGCGTGGACTGAAAGAAGATAAGTACATATGTGTGTACCTATCCTATATGTATGTGTAATGTAGCCGTGCGCATGTTTTCCCGTCTGTGTGTGCATGTGTAAGCAAATGTATGGCCCTCCCTGTGTGCCTATGTATATATGCAATTGTGTGTCTGTGCATTTGTGTTCGTGTATGCATCTCCAAGTGTGTGTGTGTGTGTGTGTGTGTGTGTGTGTGTGTGTATACATGTATCTCCGTATCTCTGTGTGTATGTATATATGCGCGTGCCTATCCTTATATGTGTGCGGGTGTGTTTGTGAATCCATATAAGTATATGTCTCTTCCTGAATATATGTGCCTGTCATTCGCTGTATGGAAAGGCACGTTATGTCATTTCGTGTGTATGTGTATGTGTGTGTATGTGTGTATATATATAGATTACATACCTGTGTTCTCTATGTCAATATAAGCACATATGCACGTTCGTGTGTGCACGTATGTGTTCCTCTGTGTAAGTATGTGTGCGTGTGTAGTATCAGAGACATATGCGTGTGTGTGTGTGTGTGCGCGTATGCACCTGAGTCTCTCTCTCTCTCTCTCTCTCTCTCTCTCTCTCTGTCTGAACCTGAGTGTGTCTGTCTCAGTGCGTGGCTGTGTATGTGTTTGCGTACTGTATGTCTATATCTGTCTCAGCATGTCGCTCTATCTACCTATGTATGTCTATAAATATATTAATTGCCAATGCGCATGTATCTCTATTTATGTAAGTGCGAGTGTGTGTGTGTGTGAGTGTGTGAGAGTGTGTGTGTGTGCGTGTGTGTGTGTGTGTACGTGTGTGTGTGTGTGTACATGTATGTGTACGCGCACGGATATGTTTGTCGGACACAGGTGAGAAATAAAACTGAACCGACATGATTCCACCATCTGGGTAATCTGCTGGGCAAGACTCGCGGTCTGGGTTTCACGTTTGTAATTAGGTGTCTGCATGCCTCCGATCTGCCTTTCCAGAAACTTCTGGAAACAGCAGGGCATCATTAAACGTTTCCATGCCGACAGGCGTGGAGATCACGCCGCTCTGGTAACAGGAATAAAAAGTGTCTACTTAATCAGCAATAGGTAAAAATATTTTGAAAGAATGCCATTAATAAAATCACAACTAAAGTGATGCAGCTTAGCAGATCTGCTGGTCCACTAAATATAATGAAGGAATAGCACATCTCTGAAATAAGTAAAGAATTAAGATATCTTGGAAGTATGACAACAGAAGATTTCAGAATTGACAGAGAAATCAAAATCCTAATGTCATTTCGAATTCGGTTAAACCATTAACCCTACCTCGTTCTACGTCGAAAGAGAAGTTATATTAGGGTCAATCTATGGCCCAGATTAATAATCCTGTGACTGAGTCAGCCAGATAAAGGATATTAATTCTAGGGTAAATGTCGTCAAACGAGGGATGTCAAAAAGATGTTAAAAGGCTAGAGCTATTATATATCAACTATCATCCATACTGAAACAACGAAATATACCCGTGTCTGCAAAACGACAGATAATCAATAGCATATTCGCGCCAACCCTATACTACTAATGTCAAACTACATTATCCAAATCACACTTACGCAAAACACCATGTCAAAGGATATACTGGAGGAGAGCTGCTGGCTTAACTATCCGAGGCCGAGTTAGAAATAGATGTTATCAGACAGACAATGGGATCACTTGTGCACATCTATTGAAAGACGGAAGTTCAAATGGTTTGGTCATCTCGTTAGGACCCAACCCCATTAACTACCAGCACAAAGAAGATTTGCTATGAGGGCAAGAGGACCCCCGAATAGAAAATGGATTGACGTCATCAAAGACATTGTTACAATCACACGGAATGACACTATCCAGTGCCACCCATTGGTAGCTGGAGCGTCAAATATTCCTCCCCATGTCGCTCTACAGCCATAAATGTCTAGATGATAATGATTGAAGAAGGCCAGATAAGCCAGAACGTACTAAGTAAATAGTCGGTGTTAATGTAACGGTCAAGACGTTGTGCGGACAAGGCATGAGCGCGGTCGGATGAAGGTTCAAACTCAGCCCTCGTCTGTCGCTAGTGGAGAGACAGACTGACCACTTATTCCTCAGTGCACTCCAGCCTACAAACATGTGATGGCGGTAGCGCTGCATACACCTATGGAATGCTCCTGCTACGGGGATGTTTGTAAATAGGATGTAATACGGAGGCTATATCATGTCACATTATGACCGTCCTCCCCCTTCACATAATACAATAAAACCAAAGTGTTAAACAATCAATCAAACGTAATTTTGCCCGGCGCTGCCCGGGCAAAATTTCGAGTTAAAAATCTACCCAAAGTATTTCAGGATCCTCGCCGGTGCGACGGAGTTCGTGCACTGAGCTGAGTTTCTCCAGACTCAGGTTTGAGTTTGGAGGAGAACGGAGCACTTATGGGTTACACCCGTGTGCCGTGATGTTGATCCATCGACTACACTAAACTAAACTAAACTAAACAATGTGTCAAAGCCTGTCAGTATCGGGAAAATGAAGTTTACGTGACTATAGTTGGTTTGTTTGGTGGTTGGTTTAGTGGTTGGTCAATTAAGTGGTTGGTTGGTTGGTTGGCTTGCCGGCTGGGTGGGTGGTTGTTAGGGTGGTAGGTTAATGGTTAGTTGGTTGTTGGTTGGGTGGGTGGCTCACTGGTTGCTTGGATGCTTGGTTCTATGGTCTTGAATCATCTGTAAGATCGAGTTATAACTCGCAAGTTCAATGCACTAGGGTTCAGGCAGCCTAGTCCCTAAAAGGAACTTGCACCGTTCGAACCCAATCCATTACAGAGACTTTTCCCCGTACACGATACCCAAGTATTATCTCCACAGGGACTCCTGCAGAGGTCTCCCTCACCTCTCTTAGCTCACAAGGCAGCTGGCTGATCAATTGCTTAGATTCCATGGAATGATTACTCGTCTTAAGCGACTTCCCATATCTGCCAATAGTTTTTATATAGCCGAAATGATGTCATTGCAAAATGTTGTCTCAATTAAAATACGAATAATGTAGTTTTTCCTAAGAAACCCTTTAATTTGATATTTAATACAAGATGTCTGCTATCATATTAACAACTGTTAGATCATAACTGGGACACGCCCATACTTTTCATTTTCTGCCATCATTATTCGGTCCAAACCCACCTTTTGTTTGGCATTGAATATATGAAGATCGTTACTGGCACGTGACATCTATAGGGATGTTCTGTAGGACACAGCCAGATCTGGATTCAGCACAGCACATACTGACCGTCTGAGATCTGGCCTTGGTGAGGTATGTGGTCTCCACATCTCTTCTACTCAATGTCCAGAAGGGATCGTGTGATCAGGTAACGACACTTTTCTCGTTTAAGTGACAACGGAAAACAAAAACAGATATAATGTTAACATGACTATCATGTCTTATTGTTTACACAAAGTTGGCTTATGTAAATGGATGGCAGTTGCCTCTGCCTGTTTTAACATGAGACTATTTTGTGTGTTAAATAGGTTTCGGAGCATGTAATACAGGACTGCCTTAACTTCGGCAGAGAGAGAGAGAGAGAGAGAGAGAGAGAGAGAGAGAGAGGGAGAGAGGAACAGCGAGAGAGATAGTGAGATAGAGTGTGCAACAGAGGCACACAGAGAGACAAAAACACATATAGAGACAGAGACAGCGACAGAGAGAAAACGGAAGAACGAACGAACGAATAAACTTTATTTTCAAGAGGCTTAAGAATTAGGCACGCAGTCCTGTCTGTAATCTACCCTTCAGAAACACGGAGAGAGAGGCAAACACAGAGAGAAATAAAATCGCTGTTTTTAAACAAAACATGTTCCCATTCCAGTCGGCAAGAGACTTGATCATATAGGCATTTAAACTCCCCTTATTAAATAATCCTTGAACGAGGGAACTGAGCACGTATGGGAATGTCCTGAGTGCAGTGATGTCGTTTCTTAACACAACTCAACTCAAATAAGCCTTGAAATTTGCGTTATATTAAAATAACGAATTCCCCCCGAGTTACGCAACAAGATAACCCGAGATCCGCCTGGCGTGCCGCGCCTAACTAACGACTGTAACACCTGTTTAGCTTTAGTTAACACATCTTAGCGTGTTATTGATGACACCTGACGTAACTTTAACGTTTTCCTCACCTGCAGTGGATCAGCGTTAAGTATTCAAAGTGTAATTCTCCTCCACTACAGTATCGATTATTCAAATGAACTGTGAATAGGTAACGTGTGTATCATAGCCCAGCAGTCAAATGTGCGATACGCCTGCAGCCAGAGTATGGATTCGATTTCGTTTGGTGTATTTCTTCTGTGGATCTCTGGCTTGGGTTATTTCTCAGACTTGATTGCGATTACATGTATGTGGTTGGTGAATGTTGTTTGGGGAACCTGGACTTTCCGTACGGTTTTCTGTTTTCTGTACACCTTCATAGAATGGGTATAACTGATCCTGGCACTCGCAACCGGGCAGCTTCAATGGAAGACTAGGAGCACGAACAAGCTAAAAAACGTTAGTTGCATATCCTTTACAGGACGTCGCAGTTAACACCAGCATTTTTTGCTGTTGTGATCTCTTGGCAAGTTTACGTTCAGTAGTTTTTTCATTGCTTTCTGAAAGACAGGCACCCATACCATTTCTTAAAAAACAATGCAAGGCCGTCTGCTACCAAATCACCCGCAGCTTTGTTTCGAATGCGGTAATGCGTCCGTAAATCCTTCACCACGGAGTCGGCATGTACAACAAGACTGATCTGAAACAGACAGACAGACAGACAGACAGATAGACAGACAGACAGACAGACAGGCAGGCAGGCAGGCAGGCAGACAGACAGACGGACAGACAGAGATAGAGAGAGACAACAAGAGTGTGAGAGACAGAGAAAGGTCAACAGAGAAAGAGACAAAGAAACGAAGAGAGCGAGAGAGACAGAGAGCGCGACAGAGAGAGAGAGAGACATACAGAAAGAGAGAGAGGAAAAGAGAGAGAGACATAGTGAGAGACAGAGAAGAGAGCGACAGAGGGAGAGACACAGAGAGAGCTAGAGTGAGGGACAGCGTGTATGTAGACCATATGAGACAAACCTAACGCGACCCATCCTGTTCGCGACCCAACCCTATTCATGACCCATAATGTAAAATAAAGTAAACTAAGGTACAGTAGAGTAAAGTAAAACCATAACGTAAAGTCAAGTCAAGTCAAGTCAAGTCAAGTCAAACCAAGTCAAGTCAAGTCAAGTCAAGTCAAATAATAAAGTTAAAATTGAAGTACAGTAAAGTAACGTCAAGTAAAGTAACGTCAAGTAAAGTAACGTAAATTAAAGCAAAGTAACGTCGATTAAAGTAAAGAAAGTTTAAAGTAAAGTAAAGTAAAGTAACGTCAAGTAAAGTAGAAGAAAGTAAAGTGAGGTAAGGTAAAGTAACTTAACATCAAGTGAAGTAAAATAAAGTAATGTCAAGTAAAGTAACGTCAAGTGAAGTAATCTCAAGTAAAGTAAAGTAAAGTAAAGTAAAGTAAAGTAAAGTAAAGTAAAGTAAAGTAAAGTAAAGTAAAGCAAAATAAAGTAAAGTAAAGCAGACATCAGCTCGATCCTGTGGTTTACCCTCTTACATAGTGGCAGCACCAATCCGCTTATATGAACTATTATTGCCCCGATAACCATTTGGTCCTGATTTGCCGTGGTGGAAGAAAGAAGTGATACAAAGACACTTCATGATTGGCAGATGACATTATTGTCCTCGCCACAAACAGCGCAGACATATCAACAACAAACATGCTCCACTTTCATCTCAAACTGTTTATATGTACAGCCAAGACCCGTTCCTGGGTTAAACTTGCGAGTATTTGGCCTTAAGATTATAGCGACCTGACATTCCGAATGCAATTGCTTAGTCACTTCTTACCAGCTGTGCACAACCATTGTTATGTATGATGACAAGATTATTAAATCCAATTTTCTTTTGTCGTATGTGATCATTGTAGATTTGCCACATATACAATAGGTGCAACCGTAAAAGGTGGTTTGATGTGTATTGGGTATTTGATGCTAACCCCCATATGTTTATTTATATATACAAGGATTGTCCAGTAAGTATCCAGATTGATGTAATCTAAAGATAACTATCAGAGATTAATTGAAATTACCTGTTTTGTCTTTCAGTATAGTTCCTGCCACCACAATAAATTTTTTTCCCATCAGACTACGAGCTTCTATATTCAGACAGCATTCTGGCTGGTGCCTGAGCCGTTGGAGAACTACCCAGCGCACTTCAATGTATCTGGCAAACATGTGTCCTCCACGATGCTGTTTCAGAAGGTCAAAAAGGTGAAAATCGCCTGAACCATGTCAGGACTGTAATCCGTTTGTGGCAGTACCCCCTGATGCAACTAGTCAATAATTGCTATCGTTTTGGAGGCTGAATGGGATCTCGCGTTGTCGTATTGAGGAATGAAATTTTCCGGTCGACTTTCACAAGGCTCATTTTCAATGAATTGAAGATCTTCACGAAAGAGTTACAAAATCCAGAAAATGATGAAATTGCTGCAGTCTATTCTCCAAACACACATGACAATCGATGATGAATTTCAAGGTTGTTTTTATTTTAAACCTTTCTTTTACCAACAATTTTATCACAGCACACTGCTTCTGCACTAAAGTCAACTGGTCCGACGCCATCTTAGAAAGAAAGGGGGAAAAAAAAACACACACACACAATATGTGTATGTGTGTATTTCTGTATATGTGGGTGTAAGGGTGGTGGGAAATGGATATTCTCTATCAAAGGAGAAGTAAGGTGCTCCTTCTCTCCGCTAGCCTACAAGACACTCGTGGGATAGATCAAGTTCCCGTTTGGTCGCCCGTTCAGGGTCAGGAGAAGCCTTGCGTGAAGGTGCTGGATTAATCTAGAGAGCAGCCAACAAATAGTTGTTGGTTATGGTTCAATTTTTGCGACGGCAGTCAGGAGATCTCAGAGACAATGGGATGATGTTATAGACCTCTAGCCACTTCTTAATAGCGTTGGCCGCTGTGTTCAATACATCGCCGACAACCCCTACATTTCCTGATACTTATTACAAGCTGGTCGACTTGCGAGACCAGGAGAGATTTAAAACAATCGCCACGGTGCGAAATCATACCCTTAACTACCAGCCTCTGGGATACCTGGACTCCCATTAACTATAAGCGGGCCGGATGATTCTGGAGTCAGAAACAGATGCTTGATACCCAAATAGTTCAATTCGAGTGGTTCTCAGATGCTGGTGTTAATAAAATATATCTTTTGCGTATACTATTGCACCTCTGGGGTCCCTAAACTGTCAAATCTTTTGAGTCCCTAAACTATCATATCTCTGGAGTCCATAAACTACACCATCTCTCTGGTCCCTAAACTATCACCTCTCTGGAGTACCTAAACTATAACATTTCTCGGGACCCTAAACTGTAACATCCCTGGAGTCCATAAACTATACCATCTCTCGAATCCTTAGACTATCGCATCTCTGGGGTCCCTAAACTGTCACATCTCTCGATTCCCTAAACTATCATCTCTCTATCCCTAAACTATACCATCTCTCGGGTCCCTGAACTATCACCTCTCTTGAGTCCCTAAACTATACCATTCCCGGGTCCCTAAACTGAATTGTTCAATGAAAGGACTCAAAGTGTAATTTTCCCCTATGACAGTATCGATTATTCAAATGAACCTTGGATAGGTGACGTGTGTATTATTGCCCAGCGGTTGAATGTACGATACGCCCAAAGTCAGAATATGGATTCGATTTCGAGTGGTGTTAGTAATTATTCTTTAATTCTTTTCATAATTTATGGCAGCCTTGAGGACTTTTGACGTACTGTGATGTTATTGATAGCTTTCTTGTTGATGTAAGGGAATGGACAAGAAGAGGAAGAGGAAAAGGAGAAGAGGAAGAGGAGAAGAGGAAGAAGAAGAAGAAGAAGAAGAAGAAGAAGAAGCAGCAGCAACAGCAGCAGCAGCAGCAGCAGCAGCAGCAGCAGAAGAAGAAGAAGAAGAAGAAGAAGAAGAAGAAGAAGAAGAAGAAGAAGAAGAAGAAGAAGAAGAGAAGGAGGAAATAACGGCAGATATTACGTAGATAGTAAGTTAGTCAGTCATTCAGCCAGATTGTCAGTCAGTTATTTACTTAATTAGTTAATTAGGTAGTCAGTAAGTTATTTACTAAGTTAGTCATTCAGTTAGCAGATAGTTAGTTAATCGGTAAGTCAGTAAGTCATAATAAAGTCAGTGAATTAGTTATGAGTAGTATATAGGGTCTCTAGGAGTCGCTTTGAGCAATGAGCAATGAGATATATCTCATGTCTCATTCTAGTCTCATGTCTCATGCCTCATGTCTCGTGGTGGGTGGGTTGTGGCCTGCCTCATGCCTTCCAGCTCCTGCCTCGTTTTTTAAAGTGTCAGCTGTCGTTTTTTAATCAGAGCATCGGGGTTAACAAGATCAATTGAACTCTGGCGCCAGGTTTGCTAATTGATTCAGAATATGTCAGCCGGTGTAATGCATTAATTATCTTCCCGTTTGTGTAGACGATTGCATAATCGATTGGTGTGCTCAGGCTGATACGGGTTGATGTATTTGTATCTTTGGTAAGATCGGCGAACATCTGTGAGCAAAAAGTCGATATTGCCGGCAGTTGAATATCAGTGTCGGGGTCGAGGGAGGTCGCTGGTGCCATCTGTTTTTAATCAAGGGCGAGGTCGGAATAAAATAATAAGCGCAAAGAACGATGTGTGGGGTGGGTTGGTAAGTGGCGAAAGATGGCGGGGGTGCGTAGTTGGTCATAGTGGGATATCACCAATGTGTAACTGGGGGTTCTAGTTACTGCCATTGCGCTTGACAGGTTCGGATCTCACTGTGTGGTGGGGTAGTGTGGCAGTGGTCGAGTGTGTAACGGGGATAGGTGGTGCCGTAGGCATCGTTTGAGAGTCGATTCACGCCGCGGTTCGATAAGGATGTCCACCCTAGGCGGCTCTTTTTAAGTGTATACTAAGCCGTAAATGTATAATAACGGTGTCTAGTTGCTGCCATAGCGCTTGTCAGGTTCGAAACCTACTGTGTGGTGGCGTAGTGTGGCAGTGGTCGAGTATGTAACGGAGCTAGGTGGCGTCATTGACGATTCGAATAACGCGGCTGGTTGATAACTATACCCAACATAGGCGCCAGAGAAGCGAATCCCGCTGTGTCGCTTTGCTTTTTCCTCAAAAATACTCCGTTCCAAAGCCAGCAGATTCAGCGTAACTGTTCAGTGGCTTCACATTCATACAAAAGTACAGGTTCTATGTAGAAATTGGTATCGTTTTATTGGTCAATATGTTTTTTATCTTCGCCATGGCGATTCTTGTTCTAATCTCTTCAAGGCATCTCCCAGCAGCTGTTGTGACTGTTCCGAGATACTTGTATCTATTCACTTGTTTCAGAATGTTCCAATTTGCACGTATATTACATTGTGGTATTTCGTCCTTCCTATTGACGATCATAATCCGTGTCGTTTTATAATTTAATTATAACCCTAGTTGTTCACAGTGTACAACAACCACCTCTACTAAATATTGCAGATCCTACGCAGTGTCTGTTGATTACATAAATTATATGAAGGCAGTTTACAAGTTAAATTAGATCAAGACATTTTATTACAGAAATTAAATGAAGACATTTGACTAGAAATATTTAATAAAGCTACGAAAAAACAGAGATCTGCCGCTATGAGAAAATCTAATAAGTATGTTAATGTCAGTTCCTGTGAACACATTTAGCAGAAGCATTCTGCATAGTATATGCATATTTAGCTTTAAGGTGAAATCAATACTGCTGTACCGATCGGAAACAAGAAAAACGAATAAAACAACTACTAATAAACAACAAACATTCATTAACGGGTGCCCACGTAGTTCATCCTTGGCGTTCATGTCTCATTCAACAATTAGTATGATGTCCTGAAGTCAAATTTGCGGCTTCAAAATAGGTGTTCATAGCATATTTATATATGAAGATATATATTCAAGGTGATTTTAAAGGACAAATTTCCTCATGTCACACGCTGCAAAAGACATATTTCGCTCAAACTTAAACATTAAGAGTGGAAAAGAGTATGTTGTAGATACTGTTTTTTCCTTTGTTTCTAGTGGGACCTGGTAATTTTTTGTTCTATCTGGGCATGGTATGTATATTTTCACCACATCTTCACTGATGTTTTTCATCTTGTCTGCTCATTGCCCACGCTTCACAGTCATACAAAAGTACAGATTCTATGAAAGACAGAGACAATTTGCAGCTATTATTAAACAAAATGACAAATCGGAGGTCAGCTAACTATGTACGTATTTGTAAATAAGGATACACAGCGATGTCTATTATATAACGATAACAGAGGTATTTAGTTGTAGAAAACTACCGTGCCTCCCAGGCAAACGGCGGTAGGCTAGTGACTATGTTTAGATTAGCTGTGATGGCACCAGCTGGAGATATTAATCAGCTACCTGGTACCCAGTGAAGATGACACGATAAACGAGGCGGTATAGGCCGCGTGGCCCTGAACAAAACCAACAATGAAACAAAAATGGTAATGAAACGTTGCGTCGCCGCGAAGCATTATTTTAGAAACCAAAGATTACAATCGATCTGAGAGGGTAATAATAGACAGTCTAAGCCTACCAGAAAGAGGTGTCTAATACACTGGGTACCAACGACAGACAGCTGGTCAAGAAGAAGCAATACACAGTATATAAAGTTAGGACTAAATAAACCGTAGTTTAAAGAATTCAAGTACATTATTACAAGTTAAATTACATAATAAAATAAATACAGTGATATGTATAAAATTATAAAAAACAAAAAAGAAGAAAACACCAGTGTTACATTAGCAAATAAGTGAAAAACACAACGGTATGAATACGTTGGTGTATTAGATACATACAAATGGTACACACAACATGCCATTATGTCAGCGTGACCGCTATCTGTTATATATTGCGACCAAAATACACCGATCGCCCCTCACGTCAGCGTAACAGACTAACACTTAAACCAAGCGCCCGATATCTGTTCTATATTGTTGCCAACAATTATGTGCATGCCGCCATCTTTCGACGTGAGTTTGATTGATGAAGCCTGTCAGGAAACAACCATAGATACATAGTAAAAGTGTCGTGAGAATACAAATCCAAGCGTATTGACTCTCGGTGTTTCGTTATTCACGTAACGTTTCCTGTTTCCTGCTCCAGTCTATTGTTGTAAAATCTTACCAAAGCGGACACTGTGGACCAAATCTACACGAATGAAGTAGGATAGATGCGGTTGTCATATGTGTCTTATAGGGCTTGGTCATTGGTTTTTTAAAACTTATCGATGGAAGAGAAGGACCCTTACACTACAAACAGAATAAACATTTACATTAATAATACCCATAACAAACACATGACCATCTACACTGGCTGTGACAAAAGTGACAGTCTGCTTAGAGAAAACAGCGAATTTTCAACGAAAACATAGTCTGTGTGTTATCTCCTTGGAAACGTAAATCTGGTTATATTTAAATCACCCTATGCATTCATGTCCCCCATGAAAACTAATGTAATGTCTGAAGAAGTCAAATTTTGAAGGCTTCAAAATATGTTTTCGTAGTATATGTATATATGAATATATATACATGTGTTTTCTAACAACAAATGTCCGCATGTCGCGCTTTACATCCATACACAAGTATAGGTTCTATGAACGACACAACACCTACAAGTTACTAAGATTGGCACTGGGTTACCAACAACATTTGCGTCTAGAGTCAATACAACAGGACAAGACAATGCTTTTTTCGGCCTCTGATTGAGAACAACAGATATAAACGTAATTATGCAATTACCTCTTTACCACAGTACCGAGAAAGTTAAAAATATCATTTTAAATACGCTGACGACCATAGTAACACAACCAGTTAATTCTGCTTGCTCACTTTGTGTATTACCCACATCTACTATAGATTGCAGAAAATACTCATTGTCTACAACCAAGCTGAAAAATATCGGTAAAAATTATAAATGCCTCGTCCGATTTCATAAAAGAAGGAAATAATGTTAGCCAAATGTGAAAATATCGGTCAAACTTCTAAATGGCTCATCAAAACTTATAAAAAATAGGAAAATTTGTTAACCTAATGAGAAAAATATTGACCCTGTAAAGAAATATTTACAACAAAATTATAAAAATTAGGAACATTTGTTAACCTAATGAGAAAAAATATCGACCAAAGAGAGCAATATTTCATCTAATCTTATAAAATGTAGGAACATTTGTCAGCCGAAATGGGGAAAAGGTCGGTCAAATACATAAATATCTCAACAAATTATAAAACGTAGGAAAAAATAGTGGTCAAAGACAGAAATATCTCATCCGAACTTATAACAAGTAAGAAAATATACTAGTAAAATCAAGAAACATGTCGGCCGAAGTAATACAATAGGCAGAACGAGGGACAAACTTATAAATATTTCATTCAAACTTATAAAGACTATGATAAAATGTTATCCAAATCAAATAACAGGCTGACCAAACTTAATTAGCTCATCCAACCTTATAAATAGTAGGACAATTTGTTAGCCAAATAGGCAAAATATTGGTCAGATACACAAATATCTCAATCAATTTTATAAAAAGTAGGAGAAAAGGCTAGTCAAACTAATAAAAATGGTGGCCAAATACATAAATATCTCAACGAAAATTATAAAAAGTAGGAAAATTGTAAGTCAAATGTAAAAAATATGGGGCAAATAGGAAATCATATTAACCAAATGGGAAAAATATCGCTCAAACTTATAAATAGCGCGTCCAAACTTATAAAAAGTAGGAAAATGTGTTAGCCGAATGGTGAAAATATTGCTCAAATTAAGAATCATGTCGACCGAAGTAGGAAAATACGTGATTCAATGTATAAAAACGTTGGGTAAATACAGAAATATGTCGACCAAACTGATAAAAATCTCCAGCCAAACTTATGAAATGTAGGAACATTTGTTAACCAAAAGGGGAAAATGTCGGCCAAATACAGAAATAGCTCCACCAAAGCTTATGAAAAGTAGGAACATTTGTTAACCAAATGGAAAAAATAACAAAAATATTGGCCATGTAAAGAAATAGCGCATCCAAATTGACAAAATATAGGAAACTTTATTAGCCAAAGGTGAAATCTATTGACCAAGTAAATAAATTCCTCGTCCAACCCCATAAAAGGTAGGAAAATTTCTTACCCAAATGTGAAAAAGATCCGCCAAACTTAGAAATGTCTCATCCAAACTTATAAAAAGTAGGAAAACAATACTAGCCAAATCAACTAAAAGGCTGACCAAACTTATAAATATATCATCCAAACTGACCAAAGTAATAAAAATATTGGGTAAATATAGAAATATGTCGACCAAACTTTTACAAATCTCCGGTAAATTTATGAAAAATAGGAAATTTTGTTAACTAAATGTGAAAAAATATCGACCAAACTTATAAAAAGCTCTGCCAAACTTATGAAAAGTAGGAAACTTTGTTAACCCACACGAAGACAATTATTAATCAAAGATAGAAAAATATCGACCTAAATAGGAAAATTTGTTAGACAAATGGGAAAAATATTGGCCAAGTAAACACATATTTCAACCAAACTTATAAATATGTCATCCAAATTTACAACAAGAACAACAAAAAAAAAAATAGGAAAATTTGTCGACCAAGTAAGAAAATATATTACCAAAACTGGAAAAGATACTAATCAAAGTGAGAAAAATACCAACCAAACTAAGAAATATGTATGGTAAGGTAAGAAAAAAGTTGGCCAAAGTAATAAATACGCTAGCCAAAGGAAAAAAATATTAACCATAAGGAGAAAAAATTATAGCAAACTAAGAAATTTGCTTTCACAACTTGTCGAATTGCCCTATCAACTACCCCGTTTGCTTTCACAACTTATCAAATTGACCAATTAACCACACAAATTCCCCACTGACTCTCACAATTTTACCACTTGCCATTACAAAGTGTCGACTCCCGCTCACAATTTACCTCAAAGGGGTTTACTATAGGTATTATATAGCCACAATCAAGCGCTCTCACACTCACAAGAATAACGAAATACTGGGATTTAAGCCTGTTTTTAATCAATTTCTTTGTTTGCAGTCAAAGCATAGAAATTCCGCCAACCACCTTGGTGTTGAAATATCCAAGGACTTAGTTTATCAGCCATGTATTCGCCTACAGATTTAGCGAAGTCCTCTTCCAGGTCTTGGACATTCACATCGGCGTTGTAAGAATTATCAACCAGATGCTTACCCAGACGCATGCCAAAGGTAAAAAGCATAATTATTCTCCCATAGTTGATGACGTTATCACCAAAGAATTCATCACTGACTAAAACAAAGACTTGGAAAACATGTTCGGGCTTGATACTGTCTTCTAGTCTCGTGAACAACACAGATTGTTGTTTGGCTATTTGACCGACTAAACCAGACAACGTCGAGTTATTTGCCTTTTTGGAATTGTAGGAACTAATAATAGTTTTTTCTCACTTTGATTAGTATCTTTTCCAGTTTTGGTAATATATTTTCTTACTTGGTCGACAAATTTTCCTATTTTTTTTTGTTGTTCTTGTTGTAAATTTGGATGACATATTTATAAGTTTGGTTGAAATATGTGTTTACTTGGCCAATATTTTTCCCATTTGTCTAACAAATTTTCCTATTTAGGTGGATATTTTTCTATCTTTGATTAATAATTGTCTTCGTGTGGGTTAACAAAGTTTCCTACTTTTCATAAGTTTGGCAGAGCTTTTTATAAGTTTGGTCGATATTTTTTCACATTTAGTTAACAAAATGTCATATTTTTCATAAATTTACCGGAGATTTGTAAAAGTTTGGTCGACATATTTCTATATTTACCCAATATTTTTATTACTTTGGTCAGTTTGGATGATATATTTATAAGTTTGGTCAGCCTTTTAGTTGATTTGGCTAGTATTGTTTTCCTACTTTTTATAAGTTTGGATGAGACATTTCTAAGTTTGGCGGATCTTTTTCACATTTGGGTAAGAAATTTTCCTACCTTTTATGGGGTTGGACGAGGAATTTATTTACTTGGTCAATAGATTTCACCTTTGGCTAATAAAGTTTCCTATATTTTGTCAATTTGGATGCGCTATTTCTTTACATGGCCAATATTTTGTTTTTTCCATTTGGTTAACAAATGTTCCTACTTTTCATAAGTTTGGTGGAGCTATTTCTGTATTTGGCCGACATTTTCCTCTTTTGGTTAACAAATGTTCCTACATTTCATAAGTTTGGCGGAGATTTTTATCAAGTTTGGTCGACATATTTCTGTATTTACCCAACGTTTTTATACATTGAATCACGTATTTTCCTACTTCGGTCGACATGTTTCTTAATTTGAGCAATATTTTCACCATTCGGCTAACACATTTTCCTACTTTTTATAAGTTTGGACGCGCTATTTATAAGTTTGAGCGATATTTTTCCCATTTGGTTAATATGATTTCCTATTTGCCCCATATTTTTTACATTTGACTTACAATTTTCCTACTTTTTATAATTTTCGTTGAGATATTTATGTATTTGGCCACCATTTTTATTAGTTTGACTAGCCTTTTCTCCTACTTTTTATAAAATTGATTGAGATATTTGTGTATCTGACCAATATTTTGCCTATTTGGCTAACAAATTGTCCTACTATTTATAAGGTTGGATGAGCTAATTAAGTTTGGTCAGCCTGTTATTTGATTTGGATAACATTTTATCATAGTCTTTATAAGTTTGAATGAAATATTTATAAGTTTGTCCCTCGTTCTGCCTATTGTATTACTTCGGCCGACATGTTTCTTGATTTTACTAGTATATTTTCTTACTTGTTATAAGTTCGGATGAGGATATTTCTGTCTTTGACCACTATTTTTTCCTACGTTTTATAATTTGTTGAGATATTTATGTATTTGACCGACCTTTTCCCCATTTCGGCTGACAAATGTTCCTACTTTTTATAAGATTAGATGAAATATTGCTCTCTTTGGTCGATATTTTTTCTCATTAGGTTAACAAATGTTCCTAATTTTTATAATTTTGTTGTAAATATTTCTTTACAGGGTCAATATTTTTCTCATTAGGTTAACAAATTTTCCTATTTTTTATAAGTTTTGATGAGCCATTTAGAAGTTTGACCGATATTTTCACATTTGGCTAACATTATTTCCTTCTTTTTATGAAATCGGACGAGGCATTTATAATTTTTACCGATATTTTTCAGCTTGGTTGTAGACAATGAGTATTTTCTGCAATCTATAGTAGGTGTGGGTAATACACAAAGTGAGCAAGCAGAATTAACTGGTTGTGTTACTATGGTCGTCAGCGTATTTAAAATGATATTTTTAACTTTCTCGGTACTGTGGTAAAGAGGTAATTGCATAATTACGTTTATATCTGTTGTTCTCAATCAGAGGCCGAAAAAAGCATTGTCTTGTCCTGTTGTATTGACTCTAGACGCAAATGTTGTTGGTAACCCAGTGCCAATCTTAGTAACTTGTAGGTGTTGTGTCGTTCATAGAACCTATACTTGTGTATGGATGTAAAGCGCGACATGCGGACATTTGTTGTTAGAAAACACATGTATATATATTCATATATACATATACTACGAAAACATATTTTGAAGCCTCAAAATTTGACTTCTTCAGACATTACATTAGTTTTCATGGGGGACATGAATGCATAGGGTGATTTAAATATAACCAGATTTACGTTTCCAAGGAGATAACACACAGACTATGTTTTCGTTGAAAATTCGCTGTTTTCTCTAAGCAGACTGTCACTTTTGTCACAGCCAGTGTTGATGGTCATGTGTTTGTTATGGGTATTATTAATGTAAATGTTTATTCTGTTTGTAGTGTAAGGGTCCTTCTCTTCCATCGATAAGTTTTAAAAAACCAATGACCAAGCCCTATAAGACACATATGACAACCGCATCTATCCTACTTCATTCATGTAGATTTGGTCCACAGTGTCCACTTTGGTAAGATTTTACAACAATAGACTGGAGCAGGAAACAGGAAACGTTACGTGAATAACGATACACCGAGAGTCAATACGCTTGGATTTGTATTCTCACGTCACTTTTACTATGTATCTATGGTTGTTTCCTGACAGGCTTCATCAATCAGACTCCCATCAAAGGATGGCGGCATGCACAAAATTGTTGGCAACAATATAGAATAGATAGTGGGCGCTTGGTTTAAGTGTTAGTCTGTTACGCTGACGTGAGGGGCGATCGGTGTAATTTGGTCGCAATATATAACAGATAGCGGTCACGCTGACATAATGGCATGTTGTGTGTACCATTTGTATGTATCTAATACACCAACGTATTCATACCGTTGTGTTTTTCACTTATTTGCTAATGTAACACTGGTGTTTTCTTCTTTTTTGTTTTTTATAATTTTATACATATCACTGTATTTATTTTATTATGTAATTTAACTTGTAATAATGTACTTGAATTCTTTAAACTACGGTTTATTTAGTCCTAACTTTATATACTGTGTATTGCTTCTTCTTGACCAGCTGTCTGTCGTTGGTACCCAGTGTATTAGACACCTCTTTCTGGTAGGCTTAGACTGTCTATTATTACCCTCTCAGATCGATTGTAATCTTTGGTTTATAAAATAATGCTTCGCGGCGACGCAACGTTTCATTACCATTTTTGTTTCATTGTTGGTTTTGTTCAGGGCCACGCGGCCTATACCGCCTCGTTTATCGTGTCATCTTCACTGGGTACCAGGTAGCTGATTAATATCTCCAGCTGGTGCCATCACAGCTAATCTAAACATAGTCACTAGCCTACCGCCGTTTGCCTGGGAGGCACGGTAGTTTTCTACAACTAAATACCTTTGTTATCGTTATATAATAGACATCGCTGTGTATCCTTATTTACAAATACGTACATGTTAGCTGACCTCCGATTTGTCATTTTGTTTAATAATATCTGCAAATTGTCTCTGTCTTTCATAGAATATGTACTTTTGTATGACTGTGAAGCGTGGGCAATGAGCAGACAAAATGAAAAACATCAGTGAAGATGTGGTGAAAATATACATACCATGCCCAGATAGAACAACAAATTACCAGGTCCCACTAGAAACAAAGGGAAAAAAAAACAGTATCTACAACATACTCTTTTCCACTCTTAATGTTTAAGTTTGAGTGAAATATGTCTTTTGCAGCGTGTGACATGAAGAAATTTGTCCTTTAAAATCACCTTGAATATATATCTTCATATATAAATATGCTATGAACACATATTTTGAAGCCGCAAATTTGACTTCGGGCATCATACTAATTGTTGAATGAGACATGAACGCCAAGGATGAACTACGTGGGCACCCGTTAATGAATGTTTGTTGTTTATTAGTAGTTGTTTTATTCGTTTTTCTTGTTTCCGATCGGTACAGCAGTATTGATTTCACCTTAAAGCTAAATATGCATATACTATGCAGAATGCTTCTGCTAAATGTGTTCACAGGAACTGACATTAACATACTTATTTGATTTTCTCATAGCGGCAGATCTCTGTTTTTTCGTAGCTTTATTAAATATTTCTAGTCAAATGTCTTCATTTAATTTCTGTAATAAAATGTCTTGATCTAATTTAACTTGTAAACTGCCTTCATATAATTTATGTAATCAACAGACACTGCGTAGGATCTGCAATATTTAGTAGAGGTGGTTGTTGTACACTGTGAACAACTAGGGTTATAATTAAATTATAAAACGACACGGATTATGATCGTCAATAGGAAGGACGAAATACCACAATGTAATATACGTGCAAATTGGAACATTCTGAAACAAGTGAATAGATACAAGTATCTCGGAACAGTCACAACAGCTGCTGGGAGATGCCTTGAAAAGATTAGAACAAGAATCGCCATGGCGAAGATAAAAAACATATTGACCAATAAAACGATACCAATTTCTACATAGAACCTGTACTTTTGTATGAATGTGACGCCACTGAACAGTTACGCTGAATCTGCTGGCTTTGGAACGGAGTATTTTTGAGGAAAAAGCAAAGCGACACAGCGGGATTCGCTTCTCTGGCGCCTATGTTGGGTATAGTTATCAACCAGCCGCGTTATTCGAATCGTCAATGACGCCACCTAGCTCCGTTACATACTCGACCACTGCCACACTACGCCACCACACAGTAGGTTTCGAACCTGACAAGCGCTATGGCAGCAACTAGACACCGTTATTATACATTTACGGCTTAGTATACACTTAAAAAGAGCCGCCTAGGGTGGACATCCTTATCGAACCGCGGCGTGAATCGACTCTCAAACGATGCCTACGGCACCACCTATCCCCGTTACACACTCGACCACTGCCACACTACCCCACCACACAGTGAGATCCGAACCTGTCAAGCGCAATGGCAGTAACTAGAACCCCCAGTTACACATTGGTGATATCCCACTATGACCAACTACGCACCCCCGCCATCTTTCGCCACTTACCAACCCACCCCACACATCGTTCTTTGCGCTTATTATTTTATTCCGACCTCGCCCTTGATTAAAAACAGATGGCACCAGCGACCTCCCTCGACCCCGACACTGATATTCAACTGCCGGCAATATCGACTTTTTGCTCACAGATGTTCACCGATCTTACCAAAGATACAAATACATCAACCCGTATCAGCCTGAGCACACCAATCGATTATGCAATCGTCTACACAAACGGGAAGATAATTAATGCATTACACCGGCTGACATATTCTGAATCAATTAGCAAACCTGGCGCCAGAGTTCAATTGATCTTGTTAACCCCGATGCTCTGATTAAAAAACGACAGCTGACACTTTAAAAAACGAGGCAGGAGCTGGAAGGCATGAGGCAGGCCACAACCCACCCACCACGAGACATGAGGCATAGACGAGACATGAGACGAGAATGAGACATGAGATATATCTCATTGCTCATTGCTCAAAGCGACTCCTAGAGACCCTATATACTACTGTTATGTAGTTAATCAGTTAGTTAGTTAGTCAGTTAGTTAGTCAGTCAGTCAGTTAGCTGGTAAGTTAATTAGACAGTGTCTCATTAAATCAGTAAAGCCAATCACTAAGATAGTTAGTTTGGTAGTTAATTGGAAGTAATTTATAATAAAGTAAAGTAAGGTAACGAAACGTCAGTCAGCCGGTTAGTTAGTTATTAGTTTATTATTTAGTCAGTCAGTCACCAGTTAGCGAGTAAATCATTCAGCATTACATAAGTCACTTTGTTAGTTAGTTACTCATTCACTCAGTAAGTAAGTCAGTAATTAATTTAGGCAGTCAATCACTCAATCACTCGGTTAGTTAATCCATTAATTAGTCAGTCTGTAAAACAGTCACTTAGTCGGTCAATTAGTCAGGCAGTCTGTCAGTCAATCACTCAATTAGTTAGCTTGTTAGTTAATCAGTCAGTTAGTTACTTACTTAATTAGTCATTTAGTCAGCCATTTAGCTAGTCATTTAATAATTCAATTAATAAGTAAGACAGTAATTCACCCAGTCACTCAGTGATTATGTCAGTTAACACGTTACTTAGTTATTCGGTCAGTCATTTAGTTGGTAAGTCAGTCAGTCATTTCTTCATTAGATCAGTTATCTAGACAGTCAGTTAGTCGGTCTGTCAGTCAGTCATTCCTTCATTAGATCAGTTATCTAGACAGTCAGTTAGATATCTAGGTAGGTAGTTAGTTAGGTAGTTAATCCTCAGTCAGTTAGTCAGTTATTTATTTATTAGTTAGTCAGTTAGTTATCAGTTAGTCATTCAGTCAGTTACTTAGTTAGTCAGATAATTATTCAGTGAGTAGTGTATGACAGTAAGTCAGTTAATCAGTCACTAATTTCAGCATGTTATTTAATCAGGTCAGTTAGTCAGTCAGTCAGTCATTCAATCAGTCAGTTTGCCAGTCAATTAGACAGTCCGCCTGTATTGTTATTCTTAGCTTCCGTTATGCTCCAAAGTAATAAACAGGCGACTGGACGACTTAACTGCCCAGAACAGTTTCTGAAAGTCATGTTCTTCACAGCTGATCACCCAGACATCAGGTGCAAGTAGACGAAGGAGAAGAAGAAGAAGAAGAAGAAGAAGAAGAAGAAGAAGAAGAAGAAGAAGAAGAAGAAGAAGAAGAAGAAGAAGAAGAAGAAGAAGAAGAAGAAGAAGAAGAAGAAGAAGAAAAGGAAGAAAAGGAAGAAGAGGATAGAATGGGAGGAGGGAATTTTTCAGCGACTACACAAATAACTGCGTTATCAAATCTCCTTACATGTGGGTAATGATACATGTAATTACTGCTGGACTTTCCTATAGTACAACTGTATTACATATTATTTAAAAGTGTACATTACATTAACGGGACATTAATGGTGCTTATATAGTGCGGGAACACGCATAGAACATTAAACTGTAGCCCTGCAGATGTGGACATACAGATGAATAAGTCGTATTGCATTGACAAA
>JACEFZ010003019.1:102500-111752 GCA_014155875.1 Cepaea nemoralis | reverse complement strand
ACCACAACAAGATCCTAGCTTTCTCGCGTATCTGTAACACTATGTTCTCTCCAAGTTCTTGCCGAAAGGCTGATAGTTCCAAACAAATCGGCTTTCTCAGGACACAAGTCATTTGCTGCTTCGATCTGTCGTATATTCCGAAGGGACTGGGGATCACTGTAGTGCACAACCCATTTTTCTAGTTTAAGAAGTTGGGCCCCATCCTCTTCTAATATGTAAATAAATCAAGAATACGACCCTTGACTCGGTTTCATTGTTTGTCTAGGAGTTAATGGTCCTCTTTAAGAAGTAGTGAATACTAGATCTGACTCTGCCCCCTTCACCAAGAATTTAATAGCTCTCGAACCCCCGTTTGATATTCTGTGAAATGTCTGAATGACTTCCTCAGTATAAATCAGGTGAAGAATAACATGGGTCTGGAACATTCAAAAGATATAGAGTCTTCTCTATTCCCTCTGTTATTTCATTTAGTTTAGTAATTTGTAAATACATTTAACAAATACTGGCACACATAGACTTCTTGTTTACACAAATAAGACAGATAATCAACAGACAGGGTGGACTGGAATTAAATTATTAGATTCAGTTACTGTGTATAGAATTTATTGATTGGGCCTGTGTCTTTTGGCACAGTGCATCTGTGTGGGCTGTTGTTTGTCGAGACTCCTGTCTTTTCCACTTTTCACATTGGGCAGTGGGGAGCGTTTTGTATGATATTCACTGGCACAGGAACGGAGCATAATGGGGACGACCCGTTGCTGTGAAGTTGGAACTGCGACTAACTAACTAACTAACTAACTAACTTTTGGCCTTTTCTTAAACATGTCCACATTTTAGACATCTGTTCATAATTACATATGATCAATGTGAAAAAATGCAAATCAGTACCAATTACAGACAATCAATAAATAATAATAATCAAAATGATGATCCTGAGTGTTCTATAAGACATCTTTCAGTGTAAAGAAAGTTTTCTAAAAAATCTTAGTACGCCTTATAGTGTTTTGTGTGGTTTTGTCTCTCATTTTCCTCTGAGTGATTTGGGTTTTGTTGGCACGAGAAAAAGTCACCTCTGCGTGGTAGATTTGGGTTGAGCCTGGGTCCATGGACTGATGGATCCGTTTCAGTACTTGCCAGTAAAGCTACCTTGAAGGCTGCCCTTGCTCTGCTCAAGGCCTGAGGTTATCTTCCATCTCATGTGTGAGGATCTTCCTTTCTCTGCCTCCCTCTTCTGGTCAGGTCACCACCAAGAACATCACTGTTTAAAATTCACACAGGCATGTATAATCCTACCAATGTAACTTTTCCAGCATGTTATTAAGTGTGAAGAAAACAAAACACAACAGGAAGGATAAGGTCGGAAGAAATAAAACACCTTGAAAGTAGGAATTAGTTTTCCCCCCTCCTCTAATCTGGTGTTGTGTTAACTTGTGTGGGGTCAGATATTATTACACTGTATGCACCTGCTATCATCTGGTACCTGCTGTATGCATGTTCTCAGTGTACCTAGGGTTCAGTGAGAAGTGTAAGTCAGACATAGGAGTGATGATGTGTTGTTCCATTGAGCATTTAAGTCAAGCTGATAGTGCAAGACCAAGACAAGGATAAGATGCATTTTAATAAATGGCATTCAATTTAACATCTTCATCAACTCATTTGGTTATGCATTGTGTATATAAATATTTCTCAGTACCTTCCAAATTAACTACTTTGTCTTCTTCTTCTTATAAATCATTTCCTTTTGCCTGCTGTTGTTGTGGTGTGGAGTGGAGTGCTGTGTTGTGTAGTTAGTTAGTTAGTTAGTTATCAGTTGGGGTATCTTCGTTGCACTCCGGACATGTCCATAGGTGCTCAGATCCTCCCCCAGCATATGCATCAGCGTCCGGTGGCTAATAGTGCCAGTTCTGTGTTGGTTGACGAGGCGCTTTGTTTTCCCTGATGTACCTCTCGCGTCTGGCTGTGCCGATTCTTACTCCCAGGTCTTTCATCCTGGAGAGCGATGTGGAATCACTGGCGTCAAAATCCTCTGTTCTCGCCATATCTTTAAGGGCGTTAATAATGTGTTGTGTAGTGTGTAGAGTTAACTTCTGTTGATTGGGTTCTCATAGCTTGTACTATTTTTCCCTATCTTCATCAGTTAATATGAGTATAACTCAGCTAGTCTTTTATTGTTATTCATGGCCATCATACAGAATTTCTGATGTGTAATTGTTACAAAATGTAATCCATACAAAATCATGACAACAATACATTAGTAAGAGGTTGCTACAAAATGTACCTCTCCTAATCCTCCTCTCTTCTCTACGTATTAATTTATTCTTCTTCTTATGTTATCAGTGCACATCATGTCCATTCTGTTGGCTATCAACAGTTGGCTATAGACCGAGGTTTTGTTTACCTGTTGGTCTGGACAGATTAACTAGGCCGTCTGTCACAATTGGCGTCTGTGAAGCGTAACCTGTTCTAGGCAATGCAGTTAATGAACGCTTTGTCTGAGTGAAAATCTGACACATAAATACAACTAATTTCTATCAAACCCTATTATTTCAATTCATGAAGAGGAAAGGAAAGATATAATCTCTCTCTCAGCTCCTTAGATTGCGAATAGGCAGAAATAAGTACGTTTTTAAGCGAGGCAGTGGTTCCTGTGCACAAATTGTCTTGTGATTAGCAGATAGCAATTTAAGCAGTTTTGATTAAATGTATAAGAGTGCGTTTGAATTCTCACCTCGTAACATTTTTCTGTGATAGATTGTTGTAGTATGCACATAGTAAAGCTAACAGATGTATTGAAGAACTTCAGAGTTTGCAGTTTTGAGAAAGTATGAGATTGTGAGTTTTGCCGGGGAAACAGCTCGGTGTAGCTAGAAGTTTGCAGTCGACAATTTTTACATTTTCAGAGGTTTTATTGTATACATCTGGGTATCACACTGATCTGAGGATTCACAAGTTTACCTCGGATTTCGGATCAAACTGCCGTTTGGTTCATTTGAAAAGACAGGTCTCACAATCTATCTGACCGGTCGTCAGGGCTGTTGTAGGAGAAGTGCGCGATTTTCAATATTCAACGCGTACCGCAGGTCAAGGTTATCGTCATGTGACCCGCTCCCTCCAATGATCTCTCTAGTTGTTGACGCTTTAATTTCTATATTTAGACGACATCTGTCTATCTCCGGTGTCAAGTTGTTCGTCGTACTCATTAGTGCGGTCAATTATATGACTTTCTCTGTTTTGGTGTGTACATATGATCATACACTTTTTGATGAAGTTGTCATCTGTAAACGGCTTTTCTCGTTCTGCCATCTGTTTTGTAACTTGTACGAGTGACAGATTCATTTTCAACAAATTTTCTCGTGAAGAGATTTCTTTTGTGTTTCAAAACCATGTTTAATGGACTCATATTTCCCAGAGCGTAATTTTCCAGAAAACTTTTAATATGTTGATAGATGTTTTGTTTCGTAGTGACGCCGAAGATTGTACTCTTTCAAAACGGCAACACTTTCGATGCATATTACGCTACTGGTTTTCTGGTCCTTTGTTTCCACACAAAAAGTACTTTACTCCCCATTCCTCATTGAAAAATCGACACTCGGCGTTCACTTTTGTTTTCCTTGTAGCCATAATTTAGGGTGAAGTACACGGGATCTGAAAATGAAAAAAAGACATTGAATTAGAAACATAATTAAATTCCTATTGAAACTGAAGAAAAGCAGAGGACTAGGGGTCACTGGTGAAGCTACGGCTCATCAAATGGTACATATACAGTTTATAGATACCTTTGTGTAACCGCACAGAGATGATAGAGATGCACAACGCCGACTGCTCTTGGGCCGTAGAAGAAGAGAGGAATAAGAAGACAGAGAATTTCATTCTATTTCTACGGCTAACAAGAAAAGAAAAGATTTAGAAATATCAGAAGAAATTCAGGTCCGTGTACAGGGAATCAGAATAATGTAATTGAAAAGATACAACAACATCTTATTAATAATACCAATGCACAAATAAATAAAATTCATGATTAGATGCAATAACAAAATAGCCATCCCCATGAATAAACATACACATGATCATCCTTCACAGTGCCAGTGATCTTCCATCACAGCATGGGAGTCATCCAACACAGTACCAGTGATCTTCCATCACACCATGGGTAGGCATCCAACACTGTAAATGTAGTCTGAAAAAAAAACACCAGCAATTATCAGACAACAAGATGGAACAAAGGTCATTCATTCAGTAGCATGTCCTTTGCAGAACCTTGCTCCATAACAACCTTCCGGGAAACCTCTCAATCATAAGCAAGATGTCCCTTTTCAGATACACCCATCTTGAGATCATCCGCCACATCCTGCACCCATCTTCTTGGCCTTCCTCTTCCTCTCTTCCCAGGCATATAGTCATATACCCCTCCATTATTGTTCTCAGGCACAGACATAGCTATTATATTACTATATTCCTATTTGAACTATGAAGGCTCCTTCAAAACTCACCCCGCAGCAGATAATCGTCAAAACACAATCAAGATCCTCTTGGATCTTTTGGATCTTCACAGGGCCTGTCTGCCCTCTCAACCGCGGTCTGGAAAAACAGCACGTTAGCCCATCTGCTGGGTAGTGGCTCAGAGGGATGAGTTCAAACCCTCTGCTGATAATTAGACATCAGCATCTCTTCGGCCTCAGTTGTTCTCAAGGCCAAAGAGGCGGGAACATGGCGTGACTGGGCTCTTATAGGCACGCCAACACAACATCCAAGCATCCTATGCATTTTTTTTACCAGGGTATCATGGGATATGCTACTCCATACTCTTGTAGAGCCGCGGCAGGCGGCTTCATTTGGTAATATAATATATCTCATAATAAGGTTTGCAAAATATATAAATAGGGCCGCATAAATAAACAGCCTAGAGAAGCCAGGAGGTCTCCGCACGTGTGAAGATCTCCTATTATTCTAAAGATAATATTTACATAGGCGAAGCTAACCGTAAAAAATTTAATTCCATAATACTTAATTTCTATGTCCTTTTATGGTATAGGGTTTGATATTGAAGACTGCTAATCGATAATATATTGTCAAATTGACTTTGCACTTAACGGTTGCTATGGAAACCAAGCTAAACAGCGGCATATTGAATTTCTTAATGTACCTCTAAAACATTTATTTTTTAATGTACAGGCTAAATTCTTTGTTTTATGTGTAAATAAATATACCCTTTACAAGTTTAGTAGAAAATTTTATTGATATCTCTTTGCAGTTTTATTTTTCATAATTTGAAAATTTTAATGACATTTTTCATGACATTTTTGTGTTTTTTTAGTGCAGCACCAAAAAAAACAACTTAATTTTGAAGATTGATCTACTCACAATGTAAGTGATATAATAAAGAATATCTCTGCAAAGTTTGATTAAAATCTAACGAATAGTTTAAAAAAAATTGTACCTATGTATAAAAAAACATGCGAAATGAGAAAACGGGGAAATCAATCAATCAATCATGTGCCATGCCGGAAAGCGTGGGCGGTCATAACTCGCCATTTCACTCGATCACCAGTGTCGTGGATCAGCTCAGTGTTCCTGTCTCGTCCATGCCATGTGGCCAAGCCATCCAGGTATTTTCCTCTCGGTCTTCCTCTTTCTTGGTGTTCCCTTCGATCTTGCCAGTTGTCACTAAGTTCTCCAATCCATTTCTTCTCATAACATGTACAAAAAATTTTGACTGTCTACGTCTAATTTCTCTAATCAGTTTACGATTAAAACGGGGAAAAAACTAATTATTTTTGTGGTTTTTTTTAAATTACTAATACACTCTTTTACAAAGAAAAACAGTGTAAAACTGTACCTGACTGTTAAAATAGTCCTGCTGAATATGCAGGATCTCCCTCCAGGGCATGCAGCTCACCTTGTCTCTTCAGTTTGGCCGCTAGTACAGTGTCGCGTCTTTTAGTTTGTTTGTCCTTCTTGTACTTCAGACTATTTCTTACTTGCTTCTGCATCCTAAATGTTCCTAGTCTCTGCATATGCAGGCCTGTAGAAAGTCCATAAAACTGGGCAGTGTCTTGGGCAGCAGCAGCTCCAAAGTTGAACTCTCTTGCTGCAGTTACAACTGCAAACTGAACGCGCTTGCGAGAGGCAAAGTTGTCTTTAGTGCATCGAGCCCATATCAAGCTGTGTAAACACTCATTTGAATTCTGAGTTTGTCCTGACAGACATCTACTAAGTAATTTAGTGTTAGACAGCCTTTCATAAATTGGCAACATATATTTCTCAAGCTTGTCACGGTTGAGCCATGTGTGTAACATCTTGTCATGAGGACCTGGGACCTGATGCTTAGCCAGGGCGGATTGAAAAAACACCAAGATTGCTCTCCACTTGGGCATATTTCATGACGTGGACTTTTGTCTGTTGAAAAACAGTGATGCAGTGAAGCCATAACACTTTTCCTCATGGACTCTACACTTGTGTTGTTTCGTATGGCTCTATTGTAATAAATTATCAGCCTACGAATGGCATTTTGTGTAAGCTGACCTTTACCGCGTCCTCCTAGGGTCAGCACCTTGCTTTAGGCAGTCAGCAACAACATTGCGGAGTGCTGTTCCAAGGCGTTTACTGACATGGTTGATACACTCCTCTTTGTCTATCTGAATGTCATCCCCATATGGTTTGATCTTGGTAAGTTCCGCAAATGTTTTGGTGTCACCATCAGAAAGTATTGACGTGTAGCGAAGTTTATGACGGGCCACAGACCGTCGCCACAGCACCCTTGCAGCCTCCACCTCCATCATTCCAGCAGATCCTGTGAAATTGTTATCACAGTTTAGAAGATGTTCTACCTTCCATGCTGCAAATTCATCTGGTTTGTCCCTGGAAAGTGTCTTACCAATGGTTTCACACGCCTGACAATACGTGGACATAACATGGGCATCTATGCAAAGTCCTGTAAGAACATCCACTGCACAGCCAACTCCAATGTGGGATGTGTGGCCTCTAGTCAGCCAAGTGCCATCAAAGCTGACACTAATATCTAGCACATCATTGTCATATAGAGATATGCCTGACTGTTGTGCATGAGCCTGTCGAACATACTTTACGGTTTGAGAGAAAACAGTGTCCTCCAGATCTTCTATCTTTGAATATAGTTTATTCGCTTTGCTGTGAAATGTTTTGTGATGAAGACCTTGCAGGTTCATGTTTTCACAAAAATTATTGAATGTTGTTGCACTGTCGTAAGATTGATTGATTGATTGATCTAGGAACCGACATCACAGCATTCGGGACATTCCCATAAGCGCTCCGTCCCCATCCTCAGCAACCAGCGAAGAGTTCCAACACTAATAGTTCCAGTAGCAATCTGATTATATGTCCGTCTCGCCTTTCCTCTGAGCGTCGAGCGTCGGCCAGATCCCCTCGTCACTCCTCGCTGCCTCATTCTAACCAGACTATGGTGATCCATTTGCTCCTCCGAGGTGTACACGTGCTCCCACAAGGCCGTAACCACATCTGCCTTGTCATGCATCAATACTCCACCAAGTTCTGCCGAGCCAGCCAATCTGTCCGCCTGTTCATTCCCCAGCACACCGGCATGCCCAGGAGAAAATATCCAGGTGATGCTTGCTACCCGTGACCTCCGAAGCGAAGCAAGCCACTCTGCACGAAGCTTGCCTGTTCTCACCCTTCTCAGCATGCTTTCTGAGTCAGTTACAATCACAATATGTGTATGTATCGTGTTTTCTATCCAGCGGAAAGCTGCACTGACCGCCTCCACCTCCATTCTTAAGCTAGATGTAGTGTCATCATACGCCAGGCTCTCCTGCACCAAACGCCGACCATTAGTTTTTGCCAAGAACCCCCAAGCACTTCTCCTACCTCTCAACACCGACCCATCCGTGTAGATAATCACATCACCCGGGCGAGAATTTTCCTGAATTAGTTGCTGAATTTCCACTTCCGTGGCCCCTGCTGGCCACTCCCTGCACTCCCGGCTCAATGTGATTATAACTCTGCACAAGTCTGACTGCACGGCTGGCACTCTGACCCACTCCTCTCCTCGCCTAATGTTCTCCAAGGGGCACACCTGTCTGATCGTATCCTCCGCCTGAGCCATCCATGATTTCCCTCTTATCAGTCTCTGACCCTTAACTACGTCCAGCGCCTCATGCAACGGGTGATCTGTGTCTGCAGCTACTCTGAGGTATGCCTTCGCTTGCATCACCTTGTGCCTACCAGCAACAGTAGGCAGACCAAGGATGTAACGCATACACACTACTGGAGTGTCTCTGGTGCATCCCAGAATGACCCGCATAGCTTCATTCTGTATGCGCTCTAATTTCACCAGCTGACTCTTTGAGACAGTGAGCAGTCCTAGTCCATAATCAATCACTGAGAGGATCAAGTGCTGGTATAGTGTGAAGAGCATTCTCTGCTCTGTGTCCATTGCAGCCATAATTTTAAGTGCATTGAGTCCCTTTTGAGATCTTGTCACAACCGTCTCCACATGGTCCTTGAAGGACAGACTCCTGTCAAATGTGATTCCCAGATACTTCAGTTTGTTCTCTCTGTTGACGCTTCTACCATCTATCGTGAGGCTTGGGGCATCATCTCTCACAATCCTGTTGTCCAGAGAGCACCACAACACAGCCGCCTTTTCCGGGTTGATGACAGCACTCATTTCAGTGCACCAGTCATTCACTTTGTCTACTGTCACCTGTAGCTCCTGGGCTGTTTGATCCCTATTTCTCCCCTGCCTGTATGCAAGAATATCATCTGCAAATGTTAGAATCCTTCCAACCCCTGGTGCTTCTAGGTATGCAATCTTGCTCGTATACACATTAAAGAGCACCGGTGAGATTGCAGATCCCTGTGGCAGTCCCGGGGTTAAAATATGTGGCTCTGAGGTCCATGCGCCCAGACGGAGAGCAACCTGACGAGAATGCAGGATGGCCGCTATCCAGTTCACTAACCAGGGATTGACCCCCTTCTCCATAAGTGCGGTCATCAAAATAGCATAGCGAACTCTATTGTACGCATCCTCAAGATCAAGCGCTGCCGCCATCGTTTCCTGTCTACTCTGGAACCCCTCATAAACGTCAAAGGCAAAGGTGGCCTGCATTCGACCAGGTATCTTTTCCTGGCCTGTAGTTCCCCAGGTCTCTTGGAAGAAGCTTCCCCCTTTCCAAAAAATCCTGCAGCTTAACAGCGACTATCTTCTCTAAAACCTTCCCAAATGTATTTTGAAGGGTGATGATCCTAAAGCCGCCA